>JANQBM010000221.1:32924873-32957390 GCA_025594535.1 Erythroxylum domingense
GTGAATATGTTCCAACTACATTTTCCAGCTTACCACTTCCAACATTTCACATATAATAGTTCTAACTTCCAAGAAAAATTTTGGGGTCCAACATAACTATTTTTGAATGCCCTTCGATCATATGTAATATACTTCTTTCCTACCATCTAAGTTGTTCTGAAAGAATTAATTGGGCTGTTAAATCATAAATTCAAATCTAGTAAAAATGTTATAAATTAGAGATCATTGCAATCAAGATAACAAAGTTAGTAATTTTTTAAAAAATTCGTTTCAAGTCCTATCTTAAACATTACTTTTGTAGTGTTACCCTAACTTATTGTTACATATAATTATAAGTAATAGTATTGTGTCAGAGACTCAGAAGTATCAAGTCTATAAATAATTCTTTACATTTTTCAAACTAATTGATCATTAAAAATGTTGGAATTTATATGTAGGGAAATATTGGAAAATTAAGAAAAGAATTTTTTGACTATACCCGTGAGAACGTCAATTCGTGGGATTCCAGTTTTTTCTTGTGAAATCTTTAAAAAGATGTATGAAAGAAGTTGGCAAAATCACATGTCTTCATGTTGACTGATAGTTTTGAGCTACTGAAAACTGAAAATGCCTCGTTTGTATGTGTGACTACTCATGACGCATCTTACCCTAACGAACAATCCCTTATCTTTGTCAAATATGCTTTGCTTCGTTTTGTTTTCTTAGCTAATCCAGAAGTTTGACATCGTAATTTTCCATCAAATCAAATAATTAACTTGCGTTTGCAGTGTTATAAGTTATTTTTCTTCTCTCTATCTTGCAGATGCCTTATTTTCAGATTAAGTAAAATAATTGGACTTTGAATGTAGACATGAACGGTCGATAGAACATGAGGTTTGACTTGTAAGGAAATGTACTAGAGATGTTCTTTCAAAGTTGAGATTTGTACCTGCAAAGTTCATGTTCTTTTTGTTTGACTTAGTAGTGAATACTATAAGATGTCTAATATGTACTGGTTGTATTTCTTGTGTATATAAAATAATTCCTTGAATTCATTTTTCTCTTTTCATATGATTAATGAGCACACACGCTTAATAATGTTGCATCTGTCGCAACTTTTCTCTTTACAAAGGAAGACCTTCTAAGTAATGTAATCAAACCTCAAGGGCAATAATGGAATAAATATATTGATACTTTAAATCAAAGTGGCAATAAATATTTATTATAATAATATGCAGATACATATTTTAGATTAATTTGTAAAATTTATTATAATAATAAATAAGTGATTACTTTATTATAATTTATTAAAATATATTATAATAATATGTGCGTGATCTTAAAAATGACTCACAAAGCGAATTGTAAGCTTATTTTTTTACTTAAAAATGGTGCAATTTTTTGACGTAAAAAAATGTCTCAAAGTGAAAAATATCGACAGAGAAAATTATCTAAAAGTTTAAATAAAGCGTCTAAAATAACATTTATGTGGTTAAGAAAATTGCTAAAAATGTATGTTTTCGACGCATCTATGTATAAATAGATTTTTGGCGCTTAGATGCGTAAAAAATGTATGTTTTTTTGACACATATATATGTGTCTAAGAAAACTGTCGAAAATAATTTTAGTGACACTTTTTTTACGCTTTATAAATCGTCTAAAATTATTTTTCAAATGCAATAATGCGTCTAAAAACTCCACCTTTTGTGTCATTAAACTCCATACTCTGTTATAGTGTATGCATAAGATGATTGAGCAATACCTTCAATTTGGTCTTTGATCATGCCTTTAATGAGTTCAAAATTTTTTATAGAAAGATAACCCCTTTTGTTATATTCACTTGGTTAGATTTTGTTATGACTTTAACTTTACTTGAGTATCCATTAAGTGTTTATGGAAATTGATCCTATAGTAAGCTAGCTTGAGGTTGATTAATCTCCTTACCCTTTATTTATTATAGCTTATTCATGTTATAAGCCATTTAACTATCTTTTTCCTTAATCAAAGTCATAAAACCTTTCAAGATCTTCACCATATTTGTTAGTTGCTCGCCTGATGAGGTAGTCCCAATAAATCATAACTACTATGGTGTTGGAGGAATCAACATAAGGGAATTTTGGCCTTCTTGAGGAGATCTAGGCGTGATACTTTCTTTAATGGAATTATTTTGAAATAATAACCTTCAACTTGTACTTATTAGAGCATTAGGGCCGTTAAAGTGATTGAGCCATAATGTAACTAAAGGAGTGGTTTTAAGCATCAATCCCAACATGGGCTTGGTTTCATCGTAAATCATTATTAAAGGAGTTTGTTTTTGATTGACTCTAAAAATAGAATTAGGGGTAAAGACGATATTGGATTGTTCTCCAACATTTTTTGACTATCTTTATGGTTATAGTTACTTGAAGACATCTTTAAATGTTGAACTTTTTAAATTCTTAAAGTGAAGAAAAGAGATGAGAGGTGAGAGTGTCTTACTAATTGTACCATAGTAGATGAACAATTTTGTATCTAGTTAATATGTAAATGAAATATGCTAGAATATTAATTAAATGAAAACACAATGTGATAATGTTTTCTCTCAATAAATTATCTAATTTTATTCTTCTATTCTTAATTTAGGTGTGAGGTCGCTTGACTTAATTTAACATGTACATTTTTCTTCTCATCATAGGAGTTACTTGACTAGTTCTCACGTGAATGGCAATGTATTTATTGGAGGTACCCTGAAGACTTGAATCTTGATTCCAATAGAGTTTTGATGTATCTTAATTGGTTTGTGTAAGTTTATTTGAGGTTCAATATTTCTCCTTATAAATTTGATGAAACTTTAAATGGTCTTGATTTATAAAGATTTATATAGCCATAAAAAAAGTTTCAAGACACATATGAATATTTCTTTAAATAATGAGAATCCTCTCCATTTATAAAGGTTTTTTAGAAAATTTATATTAATTTTAGTGTCCTATATCACATTGTAATTGATCGCAAATTCTTTTAAGTGCAATACATTACACTATAATTGGTCACAAATTCTTTATTTTTTTAAAGTCAACTTTTTGATTAAAGTCACAAATAACATTAATTTTTATATTCGGGAGATGAAATTTAGTTAGACAAACTTTTAGATGGTTAATTGATCTATGTTATCTTTTTATTATCATAAATCCTTTAACTAAAAAAAAATCATAGATTTTATCTCAAAGCAATTACTTTTACTTTCTCCAATTCTCTAGGTTTGACTTCGTCTACTTTAAGGGGTACCTAGGCTTCAACAGATTTCTCTTTGTTTCAAATTTGTTCATTATTAAAAGGAATTAGAACTATATGACGATAAAGTATCATATAAGCACATCATGACCTTCTTTTCTTTATACTATAATAATTAAATTCTAAACTCAGTTAAATATTTGTAGCTAATAAGAACAATCGAAAAACTACATCTTTAACTCTTCTCTGTAGATATTAAATAAAACAATAATAGGACCATAGAATACTCCAAATTTTCCATTAGATATAAAAACAGTTTTTCACTCATCATAAAACATCAATAATGACTAATATTTTACAATATACGAAAATCTATTGGAAACTTTACACTCAGACAAACAAGTAGTCTAGAGGATGGTTTCAACAGAGAAAGTTAGGTAGATGTATGGTGAAGTCCAATTGGCTTTCACGTTATGCCACCTTTGGTAGTAATCGCACTTCAGATCACTCCCCAATACATGTTCAGTGCCTTCCACAAAGGGAAAAAAAAAGAAATCTCCATTTAGATTTTTCAACTACATTTTAAAGCATCCTTCCTTCAACAAAGCTGTAAATAAGGGGCTTATGCTCATTGTAAATGGTTCTTAGGCCTATAAATGAGTCACCAAATTGAAAGCATTCAAAAGAGAGCTAACTAAGTTATAAGGGATGAATGATGATCCTATGATTTGGAGGAAATCTGAAATTTAAGAGCCCATACTAACTGTCAAAGTGCTTTTGCATCTAATCCTATAGACATTAAACTCAAGAATTAAGGAACTATTAAACTAAGAAGGTATAATGAATCTGTAGATGCCTTTCACTCTCAGCTCAAGAAAAAATTAAGAATCAGTTAGTTAAGGGAAGGAGATAGGTTAATTAAGCAAGATAGCTTAATCCAATTGTAGACTAATATTTAAGTGGAACATTAAGAATATTGATTTATATATATAGGTATGTGTTTCATTTTCAAATGCTCTAGTTGCATACTAGGAGATTATTTCTGCAAGAAGATGAGTTCATCATTCATTTGCTAATTAGGATAGCTTCCAAGATTGTCTAAGCTTCATTTGTTGATCCAAATTTTAATATACTTTATTCATTAATTAGAGCTTTCGTTAAACTAGCCTTTGTCTAATTGGAAATAGACCAAGATTGCATCACTAGATATACAAGTCATTTAACTATAAAAAAAATTGAAGAAACAATTTACCTGCATCTCTCTTTAAGACGTTCTTAAGAGGAGTAACAATGCTTTGTCCCTAAGTTCTATTAAGGAGGAACTAGCTTAGCTTACCCACAAAAGATATATCTCTTATAACTTGATAGCAAGTTCTCCTAGTATTGTCATATTTCTGATCGGCTTCTAAAATAGGAGAAAGTTTACGCGATAAATCCTTTCCTTGGTTAGCTTCTTAAATAAGCCTTGCTCCCTGTGGTTTAGTCGGCTCGATGTGGAGCCCTTGTGAGAGAGGAGAAAAAGGCCAGTGTAAAAGTTGGAGTATTTATGACTTTGTTTACAACACCTATTTCTAATGAGAGTAAGGCAAATATTTCCTCATTTACTAGCTGTATTAAATGAGTAGAATTTCTTTGTGAAGAATAGGCTTGGTAAAATTTTGTTCGAACCGATAACCTGACCCTGTTCGATCTAGAAAAAATCAAATACGGTTTAGAATTTTTTTGACCAAATTTAAATCAGGTTGATCGATTTTTGTTCGAACTAAAATCAAATATGGATCTGGGTTGACCTAATCGGACAAAATGTCTGAATTTTTAAAATTTGTCAACACCAAACATTTAAAACTGATTAAAATTATCTGTCCGAATTTAAAAAAGGCAAAAAAATCATTGTTTCAAAATTTGGCAAAGAAAAAAATTTATGTAATTTTAAATTTTGATTTGAAGTGTGCTTTTTTCCTTTTTGCCCTTTTTGTGGAACCTGGAGAGCACCAAAAAGCTTGCTTTGTAATTTTTATTTTTTACAATTAAAAATGCGATCCCCACTCGCCTCTCAGCACATACTCTACACTTGGGAGTTCCCATATAAAAACCCTAAAAAACCCTAATCTACATTTTCTTGCAAGTCATTAGCTGTTCTCGCGTCTTTGTATTTCACTTTGCTCTCTCCTCATGCTTTCTTTTTCTTCATTCTTGTGGTTTTCTTCTTAGCCTCTTAGGTTTTCTATTTTAACTTTTATTTTTAAGAGACAACACACTAAAAAATGGCTAGTAGTGAAGGAAGAGAAAACGAAATCAACATTTCCGATTCAGAAGTAGTAAATTCTTCTCCTCCTTTTTCCCTTTTTTCTCATGGTAATGTTAGATCGTTTGTTTTTTGGTATTTGTCATGTTTTGTTTTTTTTCGGTTTCTGTTTTTTGATTCAGATATTTTTTTGGTAATTATATTGTTTTATTTTTCCCCTATACTAATGTTAGATCTAGGCCTAACAAAAATTATAGTTCTGATGGAAACTATATTCCAACAATCCGGATGACGATCAAAGCGGATCAAAAAAATTGATGCTCTGAGCAAGTTTTTTCTAGGTTGGATCTGGTTGCTTAGTTTAAAATTTGTTTCATCTAGTTTTTTTTTGGAAAAAAAATTTGTCAGGACTAGTTCTTTTGTTTGCTTTCATGAGATGGTGTAAAGTGATTTTTTTTTATTTTGTCTCTATTTTTATATAAAAATTTCATTTTTTTGTAATTTTGTGTGATTTTCATTTTTCTAACTTTTTTGTTTTCTTTTTAATTTGTGTAGAAACAACCAAACACATCTGCATCAGTGAACAATACAAACATTAAAGGAAAGCGCAGGAAGAACAAATCTTATGTTTGAGACTACTTTGAGATCTAGAAGAAGGTACTTACACTAAACCTAAAGACAATGACTTTAAGAGAGGGAAGTGTATTGGTTGTCACAAAATGTATGTCGCAAATAGTAGGTATGGAAACACTAATTTGAGACGTTATATTAAAGATTGTTTAGCTCTAAACAGATCACATTCTGATTTGAAGCAAATGTTTATCCAATCTACATTAACTAATGGTGAAATGTCATTAAGGACTACTAAGTTGGATCAACAACTATATAGGGAAGCTTTGGCAACAATGATTGTGCAACATGAACTACCATTTCTATTGGTTGAATATGATGGTGTTAGAAAGCTCCATTCCTACCTTAATCCTGATGCCAAACACATAACTAGAAACACCACCAAGGCTGATATTTTTAAGTTGTATAAGAAGACTAAGGCTTCTGTTGAAGAGATGCTTAAATCATGCCCTGGTTGAATATGTCTTACGATGGATATGTGGACTTCTTTGATATCAGACTCCTTCATAGCAATCACTGCTCATTTTATTGATAAAGATTGGAAATCAAGAATCTAATCCTTAATTTTTCTCATTTACCTCCTCCCCATAGTGGTGTGCTCATTTCTGAAAAGGTTTCTAAATTCTTGAGTGGTTGGAATATCATGAAGAAGATATTTACCATCACCATGGAAAATGCTAAAGCCAACGATGCTTTTATTGAATTTGATTGTGGAGGAAGGGCTAAAGGAAATTGATGTGGGAATATTCAAAGCTCGAGAGAATGTCAAGTATGTTAAGGTTCATGTGATAGGCTTAAGCATTTCGAAGAATGTGCTAGATAATTGAGCATTTCTTGTAATAAAAAGCTAAAGCAATATGTAGCAATGAGGTGGAACTCTACTTATGAGATGTTAGAATCTATTCTTTCTTATAAGGATGTGCTTAATCGTTTTGCTAGTGTTGAACCTCATTTCACCTAGTGTTGAACCTCATTTCACCTATTGCCCCACATTTGATAAATGAGAGAAAATTGAGGCTTCATGCAAGTTCTTGAAACTCTTTTATAATCTAACCCATTTGTTTTCTGGTAGTAAATACCCCACTGCTAATCTTTTCTTCTATGGTGTTTGGGTTATTCAATTAAGATTGGTTGAGGAGTTTATGAGCCCGGATCCTTTTATTAGTTTAATGGTGTAAAGAATGAAAGTGAAATTTGATCATTATTGGGAAAAGAGTAATTGTTGTCATTTTGGACCCTCGCTATAAGATGAAATGTGTAGATTTTGCTTATTCTAAAGTCTATGGAAAAGATGATGTTATTTTTAATGGTTAAACAAGTTAGTGATGATCTTTACACACTGTTTGAGCAGTACAAGGCAACATTAGGCAATTCCAAATGTCAAAGGGTGGTTCAGCAAGCAAAGTTGATCATTGAGGACATTCTTCCTCTCAAGGTGTTACTGATCCATACTTTTCTGTAAGTGTCATGATATTTTTAGTATATGTTAGTTTAATTATATTTGTACAAGTTTTTATTTTATTTTTAATATCCACATGTATTGTTTTGCTTTTTAGGGATTATGATGAATATGAAGGTGATCAAGAGTACTTAGAGGAAAATTCAGAGGTGGACTTGTACTTAGGAGAGCCTCCCATGGATAGGAAACTAGATTTGGACATCTTACAATTTTGGAAATCGGTACAATATCGTTTTCCAAAATTGTCTAAGCTTGCACGTGATATTTTAAGCATTCCCATAACTTCTGTGGCATCTGAATTAGCCTTTAGTTATGGAGGTAGGGTTTTGAAACCGTCTATATGTTCATTATCTCATGAAAGTATTGAGACAATTATTTGTACTTGAAATTGGATGTTTGGATTAAAAGGTATGTGCTCTAAATTTTTAAAATCTCATGTCTCTTTTTTATTATTTTGATTGTAAAGTATGTCACATGCTCTTTTGAAAACTTATTTTTTTGTATTTTTAATTAGTTAATTTTTTATTTAGAACAAAGTAATGGCGACATTGAAGGATTGACCGATGAAATGCTAAGATTGGATATGAATGAGGCTATTTCATATGAATCTAATTAAGTAGTAGTTGATGAGTGGTAAAGTTTATCATTACTTTATTCTAATTTATTGTATTAAGTTTTGATTGTTATATACATGTTAGCTAACTTGTGTCATCTTTTGTTTTTTTTTTTTCTTAGATCATGGAGTCTTTGGGACATGAAGAGTGGGATATGAAGAGTTTGATGAAGAAGGATTTGGTATTTCTTGCATGTTTTACTTGGTTTGAATTTATAGTATGAACAATGTGGTTTACTAGTTTTGGATTTAGTGTACTGGTTGTCCCTTTGTAACTTCTTACTAGACTTTGAATTTGGTGGTTGTATTTTTGTTTTTTTGAATTTTATTGTAGACTTACCATTTGTTTGGTTTGAACTTCAACTCGACAACCATAATTTAGCTTTCTTTGTTATAATTTTTTGATTAGTTTTACAGAGAAAAAGAGATGGGAAGAAGATAGTGCAATTTAGTGGCCCTTTGCTATTAGTTAAAATCAGACAAACCGATTCTAAACCGGATTAGGTGTTTTCCAATTTGGTTCGGTTCCTATTCAACTTGGTAAAAAAATTAGCTTCAAACCAGTTTAGAATCATAAAATTTTTACCTTTGTCCGAATTGTCCAGAACTAGTTTGGTCTAAAAATGATTTTTTGCCAGCTCCAAAGAAGAATTCCATTTACCTTAAGAAGTAGAAGTAGATAAGACTGAAAATGTAGAATTTCTTCATGAAGAATTCCATTTACCTTAAAAAATAGATAAAGACTATGAAAATGTAATAAGAAACTCTGGGATCAATAAGGGAAAGATGTTTGTATATAAATCAGACTACATATTAGAGATAACTTTCCAGTGGGTTGTTTTGTAAACAATAACAACTTTAGTATTATGGGGAAATATATTTAAAATGTTGTTTTTCTCGTAAGAATAAACATGGTTGTAAATGACTGCGTATGTATGATAGGCTAGTCGGCTTCATTCCATAATCGCATAAGTGAGATCTTTAGTTTTTGCCTCTTCATAGTTCTACTTATCTTTATAAACGTTTCTCGACTAAAATATATGTACTTTTTTATTTTAAATAAAGATGTTGGTGAATTTAAACTTTTTAAAATTTTATAAAGAAGAGATGATAAATAAATATTAACAGTTTCTCTTATCAATTCTTTTATTTCTTTCTTAAGAAATATTTCTTGATAAATATACATGATAATATTTTGATTTATGATATTCATAAAGTGTAAGATTTAGATTTCATAATTAAGGCATTATATATTATTAGGAGACGTTTAACTTAGATTACTGCATCACAATTTTATAAGACATTAAATCAAAATGAGTTCACACTTCAATAATGTTTAATACTAACTCACCTGTATGTCTACTGCCAGCATATATCCTCCTTTATTTCTAGTAATTATTGACAACAAATTTCTAGTTCACATCTACGAAGAAAATCAGGAATTGTAAAATGAAAATTTCGCGCCTATATTAGTATCACTGCTTCATAGTCTCTTTAGTTTTGCTTTTGTTTCATTCAATTCATCAATAGTTCCATTATAACTTCTTCTCAAGCAGCATTTAGGAGTTTGAAATTCCTCTCTCGTTCATTTACATCACTAATAGCAATATATATTCTAAATACTTGTTAAATGCTTGTCTTCAAAGAATTTCCAAAGATGATGATTGATGATTTGGATTGGAACTTTCACAAACATAAACTGTAGGTGATATGTTTAATTTTCTTTTCAGTAATAAACATTTCTCGAAACATGTCTTCTCACATCTGTGGAATGCCGCCAGATCATCAAGAAGAGGGAAGCTATTAGCAAGATCCATTTGAATGCTTTATCTTAGAACTTCCAACTTATTTTCCTAATCATACATTAGGTGAATGATCACTGCGCGACGCATAACCAAGATGGTTGAGGTTCATTTCTTAGCTAGCAAAGTAAAGATTAATTCCTTTAATCACTAATTTGAAAGACATAATTGCCATATGCTACTAAAAGAAGATATTGAATGTGTTGTAATCGCAGAAGAAGAATCATAGAAGAGTGGGAAGGAAACAGAACGCCAAGTATCAATAACAGAAATGCCCTAGAATGATGGGAACGTACCCCGTTGGAGTTTGTAGTAAAAAGAAACGACAACATTTTGGAAAATCAAGGTGAGAAGTTAAAGTTTGGATTTGGTGATAAAAGAAAGTAGTCAATCTTATTGCCATATGACTGGCAAAATGAATTTCACTTGAAAAAGAAAACTTAAAGACTTAATGCAATACAAAATCAAACTTGACGCACCTAATGTATGGAACTCAAAATGGAAACTCTCCACTGGTGTTTCAAGACAACATGCAGTTTCGAACACAATATGGAAAATTCAAAGTTTATTTTCATCTCTTATCAAATTAAGGTGATGATCTTAGATTATAGACTTCAAAACAAGGAAATGATCCTAATTCTAATTTAACATTCATACTCAAAAGAAATAATGCGATTTTGCAAGAAAGAAACAAGAACAAGAAACGCTGTACAAGCATTTTTGCCAACTAGCTTCAAGCTACTAAGAGTTGGTGAAGGTCAGTTACCAAAAACAAGTTCATTGAACTACATTTCATAGAAGAGGACAAATGGGAAAAGGTTGAAGAACAAAAACTAGGCTTAGTTGTAAAAATGCTCTGATGAGCAGCAAAACAGAAGAGAAAAGGAGATCGACAAACCTAAGAATAAAGCAAGACATGGCAAAGCAAAAGCGCATGTAGGCGACTTATCTACAGAGAAGAATGGATAAAAGTTTATACAGCTACTGTATAATCTTTTAGAATAAAGCGAAACAAGGTCATAAGTGTAAGACATGGGACCGTTTCTGTGCGGAGAATGTGCTCATGGTCTCACTTCATCCTTGAAAATTTGATCAGCTAATTGCCCAATGAACTATTCCTTGAATATAATACACGAGAGGGATAGGGGCATTTATGCAATGCAAGTGGCTAGCAAGTGTTATGGTTTTCCTCGAAAAGGAACTAGTTCAGCAGTGCACGTGTAAACATTTTTGCGTCTCCATACATGTAAAGCCCTATCTAATAACTATATATCCTTGATAAAAGTAAAGGAATTATAAATAGGTGAATTGGGAAGACATACAAGCTGCAAAGCCCAAACCTTCTGGCTCTTGTTAAAATTGATTGACACCTTCCTTCTTGCCTTACTTTCAAATCGTCACTACAGCTTAGCTTTAGCAAGCTTTTACCTTTGAACATCATTTGACCTTATCATCAGTTTCTCAATCCTCTCGTATATATATATATTTAAGCATCATATATGATTTTTGTCCCTTTTGCTGGCTAGTGCTAGAACTCACAGAAATCAAGGGGAAGGAAGAGAAATTAATAATGTTATTCAAGAAAGAGATTTAAGGTTGCTCTTCACGGGAAAATGAATAAGCTAGAATGCACTTCAGATTGAAAAAGAATAGAGCAAATTATTTTCTTGACATGGGACTTGGGAGAGGAGTACTAGTAAAGTGTATGCTTCCGTATAGGGCTTCATATAAGATAAAAAGTTTTGGTTGAAACTAAAATGGAAACTTTCACAGAAGAGCGTGGAGAATTTTCGGAGTTCTAAAAGCTACAATACAAAAGACTTGACAAGAAAGAGTTCACACCAATTGCTTCTGCTTCTCTTTTCTGATGCTGCTTCTTGATTTGAAATAGATTTGGAGCACTTGTTAACATGAAATCACACATTATCAGAAGACTCCTAAAATCGTATACTGTCCTCCAATCAACAAGCAGGCACATATATAAAGCTAATTATCATCGTTATCAAATGCCAAACAAAGAACACAATAGAGATACAAAAGCCTGAAATGCTCAACCAACAACCGAAATTCTCTACCTAAAAAGTCTTTTTACCTCTTGGGTATAAGCTGGACTAAGTAATGAACATAACCTTTAATCGATGTCTTAGTTAGTAAGGAGGACGACCAGTAGCCCAATAAGCCTCGGCTGGTAACTGAATAGAATTGAGGAGATTGGATGGTAATCCATGAAACATTGGAGCATTTTGCTCAGACATGACCTGTTGCTGCTGTTGTTGCTGCTGCTGCTGCCCCATGGCTCCTGGAGAACCTATTGCACCACCTTGCATAGGCATTTGTGGATCCTCCTCTTCAAGAGGAAGCCTCTCATATGCAGCATTACTGAAAGAAGCTGCCATAATCACAACTGGACCGGACGCGGAAAGTGTTCCCACAACACTTCCTCCGACCACTTGTCCTTGTCCACCAGCTAAGTATATAGTCAATCCTGTAGCTGCAGGAGGCGCTGGCGGTGGCAAAAACGATCCGGCTAGCGACAATATCTCAAATCTACCATGTAAGGACACAATTGCACCTGGCGAAGCTGGTTGTCTGAGAGTTACATTTGTGACAGTTCCAGTTCCACTCATGATACAAACCCCTCTTTGTCTCCTTCTAGCAAATGTGGCAACACTCTCAACAATGTCACAACCATCAGCGACCTCCATTAGGTGGGTTCGTAGAGCATTGGCACTGTCTCTGGTGATGATGATTGGGGGCTTAGGTTTGTTCTTGGATCCAGCAGGCCTACCTCGTGGCCTTCTAGTGATTTCTCCACCGGAGCCTGTGGTGAGTAGCTCTTTGCCCTCACCATTGTTGTTGTTATTGTTGTCGTCGCGTTCACGTTTCTGGGGTTTATTCAGGCCACTGCTACTGCCACTTTGCTCGTCTTCTGAGTTCTGTTGCTGTTGTTGTTGGTGAAATTGATGTTTTTGTTGTTGATGGTGTAACTGAAAATCTCTGGTGTGGAACGGAGGTGGAAGTGAATGGCCATGAGCCGTTACTGGATCCATTTCTTCCAAGTTTCTTCTCTCTCGCTCAGCTCTCTCTATCTCTCTGATCTTCTTTTCCTTTTTCTTTTGATTCCCTTCTTTTGACTTTATGCCTTTGTCTTAGTACTACAATTATAAGCCAAGAAATCCACTGTTGGGTCTCTTGACAAGGGCAGGAGGACAACCAGTAGTAAACGAAAGACTAAGAAATGAGAAGGCAAGCTTAGGAGCAAGCAATTAGGGGTTAAGTTGATTCAGAGGAAGAAAAAGAGAGGACAGTGGAAGGAGGACGGAAATAAACAGATACAAGAAGAAGAAGAAGAAGACCGTAAACTAGGGCTCTCTCGTTTCTGGCTTTTCTCGGATTCCTTCTACTCTCTTTGGTGTTTAGGATATAATTCAGCTAGTCCTCACCAGAAATGACAAATGAGAATATGAGTGGAAATAGGGTTTCAACTACCAAATAATGAACTGAACTCACCATCTTTACACTCACTCAACAAATAAGCAGAGCTTAGGTAGACTGTAGAGAGATGTTACAGCTCCTTCTGTTCTCATGATTTCGTTGGTACGAATTTTGAGGGTTAGTTTGATACCTTTTTGGCGTGCAGAGTATTCCAAGTGCGTGTTAACTTTGAGTTTGGGTTAATCAAGAGATGGATGGGTTCGGTTTAGGTAAGAGTCTGCGTGTGAATGGGCGGTGGATGGGTTCCCACCCGCTCTCTCTTTTGACCTCCCTCCAGCAGTCCACTTTCTCGCCCCCTCTCCCTCGCTCCCGCTCTCCCTCCCTCCCTCTCTCTGTCTCTCCCTCCCTCCCTCTCTCTCTCTCTCCGTGTTTGTGTATGTATATTATTATTATTATTCTAAGTTTAATTAATATGTATTAAAGGTGTCTAACTCTTGTGGTCCTTATCTCTTGATTCAAACCCTTTGATCTCCGCTTGGCCCATCTAACTTTCCTTTCTCTTTCCCTTCCTAGGTCTTTCCTGTACCCGTCATGTCCATATATAATTCTAAGCTCATAAAATATGGGGCTTCCATCTAATTAAGTACAGTACCTCTTTTCCATCGTTCATTTCGAAATGAGACTGATCTTAACTTTCCCTACTAACTAATGAAGTTTGCTTTATTCACCTTTATTATTATGACTCATTAAGATGATCTGACCAGTTAAACTCACTTTTGTTATAGTCTCTAACTACACAAGATTTTAGATACAGCTATGTAATTGTAGTTGTAATTTTTAGGTTTCCCTTACTCAAGACAATTGTTTTATGAAATAGTTGTAATTATATCCCCACTAAATTCTTTCGTTGTAATTATGTAATTGCAATCGTGAATTCATAGCTGATGTTGAGGCATATCTGAAACCTAACAGTTCGTTGAGTTGTTAACCTAGAGAAATTATCAGATCCAATTACCGTTTAATTTGAACCTTTGCAGTGCCTTGCATGGGTTTCACTCGAACTCGAAGTTCAATCAATAACAAACAGGAGGATGTGAAATGCAACACAAAAGTTGAACTCTTTCTGCTTATATTTTATTCATGCATAGACCCGATCTAGCGGAAGGACTGATCGACAGTAATAGCTGGCACATTTAAACCGGACTCTGTCTTGTTACTTGTTCATGTGTGCGCACCGTGTACCGTGCGTGTGTGTGAGAGGAAAACTTCAATTTTCCATGTCTCACATGCACCACAAAGCACTGAAATTCCCATGCCTTTTTTCTCAAATTGTTAACGTTATACATAATGTCCCCATATTTATATGCTCGATTTTTTGTTCTTCGTTTTTTTCTTGACCAAGACAATCATAAATAGATGCTTTATAATCAGAACACGTGTCAGTTCCCCCCTTCTTTCCGGTCTATTGCATAGATCCTTACCTTAATTTCTCGTGAATATTTATGAGTATACTTTTCTACTCTTTACACTTTGTCTTAACATCTAATAAGATACAGAATAAAAATTATATGAATTAATACGATAAATTCATATGAAATATATTCGTTGAATAAATATTAATGAACATATTTTTAATAATTAGATTATAATTATATCTTATTAACCTAACAAAGTGAATATAAATCATAGAGAGTCTTAGTATTCATTATATTTATTATAATTTAAGAAATTTATCTCAAAAATTTTGAATATAATTTAGCAAAATTATAGATGACATCCAATTAAAATTTTAAGTTATAAGAAAAATGTTACAATGTAATTATAATTTAAGGAAGTATCATAGTCAATTATACATATTCATAATTTTATCAAAGCATTAATTTGTGACATGAACAAGACTATAAATTAGTTATATAAGTTTTCCATAAAAGTATTACCTTATTAATTTATGTTGATTATTAATTTAACTTGTTAGCTCAAGTTGATACTATAAAATTTATTATACAAAAAGGTTACTAATTTGTTGAATATTTATTCATAGAGATTTTATTACAAAAAGGAAATCGTGATCACATTAACAGAAAAGATCGCAAGTTCAAATTTCATGCTCTCAGCTAGACAGAGTATTAAATTGAGAGATCATTGCAGAAATTGACTTAGAAAAGAGTCTTTAAGTAATTGTTAATATCTTTAACCACACATAAACAAAAGTATATATGTATACATGCGTTAATATTACAATTCATGTCTGATTTCTGTTGCGCACATATATTTTTTCATCTGATTCTTGTGATTGGCCAAGCTACAATGCGTGAATAAACCTCTTTTATCTTTAAACCAAAGAGTCAGTAATTAATTATACAGTCAACAATTGTGAGACATGAGTACAATCACTTTTAAGAATGATTTAATTTATCTTCCTACGCTTATAACTAATTATTTCATTTTAACAGCTAACAACTATTACTGTCAATTCTCTGTTGACCTTAAACCTTAATTCTGTTATATTATTCCTTGCCAACCAAGTATAATAAAGGTTTGAAGAATTTAAGTTTATCAACAAAATTTATGCTCACAAGTTTTGTTTTCATTTGTTTATGCAAGCAAGAGCTCCTCAGTATCTGACATATATGGTAATGAACGTAGAAAAGAAAAACCCAGAAAATTTATTTAACAAAACAAAAAGAACCAGCAATAATGTAATAGAGCATTGGCCAATGACCATGAACGTGGGATGAGAACTCTTGATGGATAGAATGGAACTGTTTGAGACAGAGAGAAAAGGAGGAAATGAATAAATGACGATCAAAGACGCAAACACAAACGCACAGAGGAGTACAGGGTGTAAGTAAGTGGGTGGGTGGGTGGATGGCGGAGGATACAATTGGAAGGGTTTGAACTTTGACCACAAAATAATAACAAATACAGATCATCGACATCATCATCACTGTTGATTACTAACCAAAACTCAAACTTATGATGAAGACGATTGGAGAACTCTCCCCAACGATCAAAGAGATAAAAGACGCGTGGGTGGCGCTGACACTATTCAGAAAAAAACCCTACAAAAGCTCCACGCTGCACGAGCGCAGCGCCGGAGATACTGCTGACCTTGCCCTCTGTTCCCCTTTTTTAATATTATCTTTTTATTCTTCACAAAACCGAAGTAGTGAATTAACCAATTTTCATACAAATCTAAGGTAATTAACGGATCTAATTACACTAAGTTTTAAGCATTTTGCCATTGCTTTGATCCTAAAAGTAAACTCATTTAACTAATCATTAATTATTTAAAACTTAATCGACCTAGTCGTGAAGAAATCTACAAATACGGAAATACGGCCTATCTCCTTATCTCTGTACTCTACCCTTGCATTTCTTATATCTCAAAAGATGCTCTTTGTCGGCTTTCCCTCTCTCTTCTCTTCAATTCATTTAAGGTCACAGTAACCCACCACTCGCTTTTGTCTTTATATCCATCACATTTGGAGACTAACACCCCCGCCCTTCTCACGATCTTATCTTCTTCAAGCTGTGGCAATCACGATTCACGATGGTTAACACCTCCTCTTCTACATATGTTTGCGTCTTTCTTCTCAAGTTCAATTTGGATGTAACTTTCATTATTGTCGGGACACAAACACCTAAGATATTGTTTCTTTCTGTTTCTTCCTACATTTTTTTAATATAGTTTTAAGAAATTTATATGTAGATTCCTAATTAACATGAGGAGCTAGTCAACGTCAATGCAACAGCAAGACAACATAGGTAGGTGGTCCATGAGTGCGGTTTATATATCTTGTCATAGACTCATAGGGTACGTAGGGGACTTATAATATCATTATTGTTAAATCATTTACCTACCATTGGTCAACTAATATTCATGTTAAACTGCGTTCTGATGTAACAAACATTATGAATATGTACCAATAATAACTCTATTATTTTCCAAATTATTCTGTATGAAAGTAAACAGTTCATTCATGAACCCAAAAAAAAGGAGTATATAGTAGGTTATTGTAATCTCAGTACTTTCTGAGGTAATCCTTTGATGCATTGGAAGAAACGCAAAGGTCAAAAATTCAGTAATGTTTGTCCATATATCCAATTATTGTGAATTTTTCAAATTAATCAAATCTCATTTTGTCTAATTCAAGAAGGTGGGACCATGAAAGGCGTTTCTTTTAAGCTCAAAATAATATAAATTTTGCAACAATCAAAGGCATAGACCTAATGTTTGTCCAATTCCAAGGATTTGTAAACGTACTGGTATGGGAAAGCAGCCAAAACTTGAACAAATCATTGACCTGGAACACTCAAAAATTGCTGCCGTATTATCCACAAACATCGATCTCAAACGTTTTTGATGGAAAACCTAACTTAAATGATGAATTTATCGTAACAAGCCATACATATAGGGTTCCATATATCGCCATTGGCCCAACATACAGTTTCTTTTCCTTGAAATTTATAACTTACCTCAGTAATTTGGGTTCATGACTCATATCTTGTCATTATCATGTAATCCAGGAATGAAAGACGGAATGGAAATTACGTTGTCAATTCCAATCTCATTGATATTGACTTTAACGCAAACATTGGAACAAGAACATGTAGTGCAACGGCTTTGCTTTGCCTTTTTTTTATCCTTCTTATTTGCAAATAATGTATAGGGTACAACGGGATTGATTTTTGATAGTTGTGCATTAGTGTGTATTTTTAAAAGTATTTAGCATGTGTTTCTTGCATAATAGGTTATTATTGTTGTGTTTTAGGACTTATTTTGTATGTTTTTGTTTAGTTTGATCTTCATAGTTATTCTTTTATGTTTGATATTGATTTAGGTTAAGAATTGATAATTTTAATATAGAAATAGAGCGTGGCTACCTTTGTGATTAAGCTAACGACCAAGAGATGAGAAGAGAAGTGGAGGAATTGTAAGTGGAGGAATTGTAAGATAAGAACCCATGATCATGGAATTCATGCTAATTCCTATGATCGTGGGATCTCCAAACCGAAGAGAGACGTGGGTTTCAGTTATTCTTAAGCTCTTGTGACTATATAAGGGCAAAAATCCCTAGGGCTGAAGGGGGGTTGTGAGAACTTGCCTCCTTAAGCTAAGAAAACAGATTTAGAATCTAGAGAGAGGTAAAGAATCAAGATTTTCAATCCAAATTGAGCAAAGAGCACACCAACTCCATATTTTCCATACTTGGGCAAAAAAGAGGGGCAGCTTGCTTCATTTAGTTCTTATTTCATTTTTTTTCTCTTATAGCATCTTTATTGTGGATTTTCTGGTTGTTGAGGATGTTAATGACATTATGAGTGGCAGAGTTATTTGTAGAGATTAGTTTTGAATTACTTATTGAACTCCTACTCTATAGATTTGAATGAATGATGAATGTTGAGCTTATACCTTGCAATATATTGAGAAATTGAATTGGGTAAATTGTGTGGGGCCGTACAATGAGAATTGACACTTTATAGACCTACATTCATCAAGTTAATTGATTAGTTAGAGAGAGATCTTAGCTAATTAGTTGATTACCCATAGGATAACTTCATAACTAGTTGAATTGGTGGAGTATTTCTGTAGATTGAGAAATTGCTTAATCAATTCTATTTAATTTGGCCGTGGACAATTAATTACACCTTAAGAGAGGGTAGTTAATATAATAGAACATCTTAGGTGATGCACAATTTAATTAACAAATTAGGAGGGAGATATGATAGGGAAAAAGTGATCTCTAATTGTTAAATCTTGAATTCCAAGTTTTTGCACTTTTGCTTTATCGTTTGTTCATTATTAGTTGTTTGATTAATTTTTCAGTTTATATTCATTAAAATTGGTTCTCAAATGAAGCAGCCTGAATTAAGTAGCGTCTAAATAAAATCTCTAAGAGATTGATATTTGTTCTTTACTACAAGTTACACCTCATGTACTTGCGATTTTGAACGTAAAACTAGTAAATTAGTTTTGTAATCAACAAGTTTTTGGCGTCATTGTCAAGAATTTTTTGTTTAGTATATTGTTTAGTTTGGGTAACTTTGATTTGAAAGTGTTTGATACTTTTCCTTGTGTATTTGTAAGTGTATGAAAACAAGGAGTACACGAAAGTCTACTGAATCTAGGATGGAGAATTATTAGATATCACAAGGCATGAACAGGAGTTAAGAAGAGCAAAGCGCCAAGACAATCTTCAAACAAATATTGTGGAAGAAGGAGAAAACGGAGAAGCCAAGAGAACATTGATGGATTTTATGAGGCCCAGATTTAGTCCACAAGGAGTTGCAAGGCCTGCAGTCACAGCAAACAATTTTGAAATCAAGCTGGCACTCCTGAACATACTCTAGAATAGTGTTCAATTATATGGGTTAAAAACTGAAGATCCCAATACCCACCTAGCAAACTTTTTGGAGATATGCGACACTTTTATATTCCAAGGGATGTCTGATGGTGCTGTGAGGCTTAGATTGTTTCCATTCACTTTAAAATATCGAGCCAAGGTATGGTACAACCTACTTAGTGCATCTCAAATTACTACATGGGAGTAAGTAGCCCAAACCTTACTTACCAAGTACTTCCCATTGACCAAGATTACGCAGATCATCAAGGACATTACAAACTTTCAGCAAGATAATGGGGATTCATTATATGAAGCTTGGGAGAGGTTCAAAGAGTTGCAAAGAAGTTACCCACACCACAACCTTCCAAGGGAGTTCTTACTACAAATATTCTATAATGGTGTGAATCAAACTACAAGAGGGACAATAGATGCAGCTGCTGGAGGGTCGTTGATGAGAAAAACCATCAAGGCAACTCGTGATCTTTTTGAGGAGTTGGCAAGTAATAGTTGTATGTGGTCGAACGAAAGGAGTGGGCAAGGCATAAAGGAATAAAAAGGCATGATTCCAATTGATTATATCACAACCCTACAAGCTCAGATTACCACCCTCACCAAGTAGTTGAATAATATGCAAGGAGCTTCTTCATCCATAGCTAAAGCCATGCAAGTCCACTGTGAGTTGTACAGGATAACCATTGAACAACATAATGCTTATTGTTGGGAGCTAGTAGCATAAAACAAGTAAATTACTTGAGCCAACCACATCGAGATAACAATCCATACTCTAACATTTATAATTCGGGATGGAAAAATCACCTAAATTTTTCTTGGACTAGTAACAATGCAGGTGACCAAATAAAACCATAAAGATTTCCCGAATTTTAGCAAAACTATCTTGTGTCTTTGGAGAGCAAAATTGACAAGTTAATGGATGTATTGGGGTCCAAATTCTCAAGCCAAGAGGAAAATCAAAGAAGGCAGGAAGAGAATAAGAAACAGATGTTTGTGAGCCAGGACGCCAACTTTGACCAAATCTTAAAGAACCATGCTTCCTCTATCCACAACTTAGAGGTTCAAGTAGGTCAACTTGCTACTGCTTTGTCTTCTAGAAATGTAGGTAGCCTACTAAGAAACATTGAAGCCAACCTAAAGAAATAACTCAAGGCCATCACACTTCAGAGTGGCTAGCAGCTGGAGGAGCCAAGTGTGTAAAAGGAGAGTCAAATGAAGGAGAAAGGCAAAGAGATAGAAGAAGAGAAAGTAAAAGAGAGGCCATATGTACCACCACCAACTTACAAGCCTAAACTTCCGTATCTACAAAGGGTGAGACAACATCAGGTAGACACTCAGTTTTTCAAGTTTCTAGAAAAATTGAAGAAGCTTCAGATTAAATCATTGGTGGAAGCCTTAGAGTGCATACCTAAGTATACGAAGTTTCTTAAGGATATACTCACATATAAATGCATTTGGAAGGACAATCAGATGGTAACATTGAAGGAGAATTGTAGTTCGACCATTTCAAGCACAATGCCTTCAAAACTACAAGATCCATGGAGTTTTACTATTCGATGTGTTGTCGGTGATTTTGGATTTTCTAAATACTTATGTGATTTAGGTGCAAGTATTAACTTGATGCCTTTGTCTATTTTTAGGATATTAGGATTAGGAGAGCTCAAGCCAACATCTATGCTCATTCAGCTTATGAATCAATCCATTAACAGGACATTTGGATTTATAGAAGATGTGTTAGTAAAAGTGGATAAATTTGTCATTCCTGTTGATTTTGTTGTGTTGGATTTTGAAGCCTATAGAAATTGTCCATTGATTTTAGGTAGGCTCTTTATGAATACTAGTAGGGTATTAGTTGATGTGCATGAAGGAAAATTTGTTTTGAGAACTAGTGATGAGTAGGTTGAATTTAACATGTCTAAATCTTTGAAGAAACCGATGGATGGTACTATATGTATGAAAATTAATGTTGTGGATGAGTGTGTGAAAGAGGTTGAAGAGGAAGTTGATGAAGTTATTGAAGTGCACAAGTATGAGAGAGTGAGAGAAGAGGAATTATGTGAGGAAGTTGAGCTAGAGAAGATGGAGATAACAGATACACCCACAGCACCTTCTATTATTAAGCTCCCCACTTTAGAGCTTAAACCCTTACCTTCCCACTTGAGATACACCTTTTTAGGTAAGAACCATACCCTACCCATCATTATCTCCAACCAATTAGATTGTGAGCAAGAAGAGAAAGTGGTGGAGACCATCAGAAGAGGATGAGAGCCATGGGGTAGCAAATTTCTGCTATTAAGGGGATTAGCCTCAATGTGGTGATGTATAGGATTAACCTATAAGAAGGATGTAAAATAGTGAGGGAGAGACAGAGAAGGTTAAATCCAAACATACAAGGGGTTGTGAAGAAGGAGGTAGTGAAACTTTTGGATGTAGGGATTATTTACCCCATTTCAGATAGTGAGTGGGTGAGTCCAGTGCAGTGTGTGCCTAAGAAGGGTGGCATGACAGTGAAGGAAAATGAACTTGGTGAAAAGATTTCTACTAAGACCATCAAAGGTTAGTGAGTGTGTATTGATTATAAGAAGCTTAATTTGGCCAGTAAGAAAGACCATTTCTCTTACCTTTTGTGGACTAAATGATTAAGAGGGTGGCTGGTCATTCTTTTTACTATTTTCTTGATGAATATTCAAGATACAATCAAGTGTTTATATACCTGGAAGACCAAGAGAAGACCACTTTTATTTATCCTTATGGGACTTTCGCTTACAAGAGGATGCCTTTTGGTTTATGCAATGCACTTGCTATATTCCAAAGGTGCATGATGGCCATATTTGCAGACATGAATGAGAACTTCATACAGGTATTTATGGATGACTTCTCTATCTTTGGAGATTCTTTTGATTATTGCTTGTTTAATTTAGACAGAGTGCTTCAAAAATGTGAGGAGTGCCATCTAGTCTTGAGATAGGAGAAGTGTCATTTTGTGTTCCAAGAGGGAATTATATTGGGCCATAAGATCTCATGCAAGGGGATTGAAGTAGATCGAGCTAAGACTGAAGTGATTGAAAAGCTACCACCTCCCACCAACATCAAGGGCATCCGAGCCTTCCTTGGTCATGCAGGGTTCTATAGAGGGTTTATTAAGGATTTCTCTCTTATCGCTAGACCCTTGACTTATTTATTAGTTAAAGATTTGATTTGTGTTTAATGATGCTTGTTTGGATGCTTTTAATAAGTTGAAGAAGGCATTTATAATAGCACCCATTTTGACGTCCTCAGATTGGTGTCTTCCCTTTGAGATTATGTTTGATACAAGCGATCATGCTATTGGTTGTGTCCTTGGCCAAAGAAAGGAAAAGAGGTTGCACGCCATACTACACAAACAAGACCTTGATGGGAGCACAACTGAATTACACAACTACGGAAAAGGAGTTGCTTGCAGTGGTATTTTCATGTGAGAAAATTCATTCTTATCTTTTGAGCTCACAAGTTATTATTTTTACAGACCATGCGGCATTACGTTATCTTTTAGCTAAAAAGGATGCCAAGGCTAGGCCTACCCGAATGGTGCTTCTGCTCTAAGAATTCAACATTGAGATTAAAGATAAAAAGGAAGCAAAAAATGTTATAGTGGACCACCTATCATGATTTGAAATAGGGCACCATAAAGAAGAAGAGGAAATCGAGGAGAGCTTTCCTGATGAAGCTTTAATGATGGCAGAAAATCCTTTTCCTCCTTGGTTTACAGATATTGCGAACTACCTCTCAGGTGGTATTCTTCTTTCTGATCTCTCATATCAACAAAGAAAGCATTTCTTATTCTAGTGTTCTCACTATATTTGGATGAACTTGTATTATATAAAATTTGTGTTGATAATGTGATTCGCAGGTGTGTCCTTGAAGTTGAAAAGTTTGATGTTTTGACTCAATTTCATAGTTTAGTGTATGCAGGACACTATGGAGCGAATAAGATAGTAGCTCGTATCTTAGAATGTGGGTTCTATTGGCCAAGTTTGTTCAAAGCGGGATGAGATGCCACTTTCGAACATTATAGAAGTGGAAATATTTGATATGTGGGGCTTGAATTTTATGAGACCATTCTTATCCTCCCTAGGTAACACATACATATTGGTTGGAGTTGATTATGTTTCGAAGTGGGTTAAAGCCATAGCTAATTTAACCAATGATGTAAAGGTGGAATAAAGATTTATCAAAAAGATTTTCACTAGATTTGGAGTGCTTAGAGAGATAATCAGTGATAAAGGGAGTCATTTTTGCAACAAACCCTTTGAAGCTCTATTGAAAAGATATAATGTGCATCATCAAGTGGTGACTCTTTAGCATCCACAAACGAGTGGCCAAGTGGAAGTGGGGAATCGAGAGTTGAAGAAGATTTTTGAGAAGGTAGTGAGCACTTCAAGGAAAGATTGGGCTTTGAAGTTAGACGATACACTTTGGGCGTATAAGACAGTCTTCAAGACACCCATAAGTACTACTCCATATAGACTTGTGTATGGCAAGACTTTCCATTTACCTTTGGAATTGGAGCATAGAGCCTATTGGGCAATTTGGAAGTTAAATATAGATTGGAAGCTTGCAGGTGAGAAAAGATTGTTATAACTTGATGAATTGGAAGAGTTGAGATTTGAAGCTTATGAAAATGCTAAGTTGTATAAAGAAAGAGCAAAAAAGTGGCATGATGCTCACATTAAAATGAAGGAGTTTAAAAGTAGGGGCATGGTGCTTTTATTCAATTCATGAGTTCAGTTATTTCCCGGAAAGCTTAAGTCAAGATGGAGTAGACCCTTCAAGATCCTTCAAGTGCTTCCCTATGGAGCTTTGGAGTTAGAAAATGACAAAGGAGAAGTAATCAAGGTTAATGGGCATAGATGCAAGCTATACTATGGAGGGACATACTCACAAAAAAGGGAAGTCATCTCTTTCCTTTCTTCCACTCTTTCAGAATGCATATGGAATGGTCAAGCTAATGACCTTAACTTAGCATGTTTACCTTTCTTTTGCTTGTCTTTGTTACTTGTTTGTTTGATTTGTTTGGTTTTGATTATGTTTGGTTTAATTTTACTATGATTTCTTGGTGTTTACTTGGGTTTTGTTTGAGTTTTAACTTGTTTTCTCTTCAAATTTCTTATTCGTTGGGGTGATTTTAATGTGTTTGCAGGTTGCTTAAATGTTGGGAATGCATGCTAAGCTTGGAAGAGGGATAAAAAGTTGGAAAATCAAGATTAGGTGTGTGTATAGTGGCCACGATTGTAGGAATCGGTCTGCTTCCCATGAACGTGGGAAGACTCTTTAGAAAGTTTTTAGAGCCTTAACCCACGATCGTGGGAAGCATAGGGATTCCCACGATCATGGGATCCCCAGTTGAAGGATTTTTAAAAATCCCTCATTCTTTCTTCTTTCTTCATCTTCTTACATTTTGTCACTCTAAAACTGACACCCACTTACCCAAACCTCATAAATCCTTCTTCTTTCCCCCAAATCTAGATGTTTTCTCCACTTTTTCCATCATTATTCACTCCCTTAATACTTATTTCACATTACCCACTCAAAAATCCAAGGACTTGATAAGTTTTTCTCTCTTTCTCTCTCTAAAATATGCTAACCTTTTCCCCTACGCCTTTGTACCACAATCTCCATGAAGCTTTCTTACCCTTTACTTTTTACGTTGTTTTATTTACCTTGTTAGTTGTTTTACTTGTTTATTTGTTTGATTGATGTTATATTTTGTGTTTTAGTTTTTGTGGTTGCCTTGTCACATTAAGGACAATATATTGTCCAAGTTTGGGGAGGTCACATTTGCTTTCTCAATTGCATTATTTTAGTTTATCTTAGTCACTGTTTGCATTTTGTTAATGAAGATGCATGTTTAAGACATATTAGGTTGTTGTTTTATGTTGTTTTGTGTTAGCAATGGAACCACACTTGAATCATTTTGATTTGTTTTGCCATGAGATTCTATCATGCTAGTTGGAATAAGATTGAATGCATGCTTGAACTCGGATTAGGCTACTTGAGTAGAGAGTGAATCATGTTGAGTGATGAAAAACAGTTGGTTGCATAAGCTTACTCATAATTTGACACTTGAGCAATGAGGTAGTGTAGAGATGCATAATGAATTTTCATTGGATCTATTGTGAGGATTGAGCCTATATGACTCCATCTATAGTCATTTTATTTCTTTATTTGTGTGATGTTTTCTTAGGTTATTGCCTTCATAACTTGCTTTGAATCCATTTGAGTCTACTGGATGCATGCTTAATATAAATGATTGAGGACCTTTTTGTATTAACCCTTGGCTTAAATAACCTACCTTTTATTATCCCTTATTACCTCCATTGAGCCTCAACCCTTTTGTTTCTTAAAAACACCTTACATTTTAAAACTTGAAACCCCATTAGCCTACCCATTCATAAGCTTAGTAAAGTATTAAGTGATGCATTATTTTGGCATTTTTGCTACATTTTTTTCCGAGATGAGTTAAGTGATACTTCTACTCTTGGATCACATTACATATAGTTGCTATTTTGTTCATTGTTTCTTCAATTGTTAAAAAAAAGAAAGAACATTTTAATAGCATCAATAAGTGCGGAGTAGTAGTATATTTACATTTATGTATATCAGAAATATGTTTTGTTATCCCTTTGTTCACTTATTCCTTTATGAATGTTTATGTTAAACCTTTTACCTCTTTTAACCTACCTTAACCCTTACGACATTACAACCCGAAGCAAGTCCTTTTGATCTATTTATGCATATAATCATTATAGAGGAGAATCAGTGTATTAACAAGCCTATAGTAGTGTAGTTTTCTACAGAGAGCTTGAGCGAAACTGTTAGGCCCAAGTCTTAGAACTTAATTCATGGCCTCCTTACTAGAGGATTGGGTGAAGATCAAATGAGAAAAGAAATTAAAAAGAAAATAAAATAACAAAAGAAGTCAAAAAGTCACAGATTATGACTAAGAAAATTTCACCTGAGAAATAAAAAGTCACGGTCATGACTAAGAGGAGTCATGGCTGTGACTAATAAAAAGAATTAAAGTCACAGTTGTGACTAAGAGAAGTCACGACCGTGATTGAGAGAAGTCACGGCCTTGCTTTCTAGCATGATCATACACTTCTGTTATTTAAAAGAGGTAGTGCACAATCGTGCCCTTTCATCTTTAAAGGGCCAGTGCACGATCATGCACTCCTGAAATTCAAGAGCCAATGCACGAACGTGCTCTCCTGAAATAAACATCAATTTGTAATAATCATATCTTTCAATTCCAATGTCAAAAAATTACAAACTATATACCACTAGCAAGCTAAGAGAATAAGCTACAACTTTTATGAAGACAACTTTGTTTAATTTTGCCTAGATTAATACAGTTTATTTGTGGAAGTTAGAACACAATTTTTGTGCCGCTTTTTCTATACTGCCTATTATAAATTTTCACAAAACCAAAAGACTCGAATCCAGCAAACACTTTACATAGTTACAAAACTCCTAACATAAAAATTTACTTAAGAAATATATCCAGGGCTATCTAACAACTCACAATTTTATTCCCAGTCGAAAGTAACAATTTAACAGAGACAATAATTTGAACTTGTTTAAAAGAGAAATTCTTTAACTCTTCTTTCATTTCCCAAACAAAACAAATTTTCATTTCTCAAACAATGCAAAGTTTATACATAACTCTAATTACATATCATAAGCCACATTAGTAGCATAATACAAAACGTATATAAATGCTCATACTTAATATGCTTATAAAGCTACCAAAAATATAGTTAAACTAACTTAGTTAAAAAACATAGATTTCTTGGAGTTTGCCAAAGCTTTGCAAGGATCAATTGTCCGCTTTTTCTGCACCTGAGGAGTGGGAAAAATAATGAGGTGAACTACGAAGCTCAGTGGCTAATACATTTATAGCCATTAGAGACAAGCTACAAATAATCAATCATATATATATATATATATATATATATATACATATATCACATCTTAATTTAGCAATTTTAAAATATCCACAATTCTAGCTCACATAACACATAGTTAAAAATGCTATCACATAAATCAGAATGTGTACATTCAACGATCAGAACATAGCACTCAAATGTATGTCATGCTCAACAAATCACTATGAAATGCACAAACATAATGGCTTGAGAGAGTCCTATAGAACGTAATGGAAAACTAAAGTTTCTACAATGAATGAAATGAGTCCATTTCTTGAAGCTCATATGCCACAAGTGGGCAACTGGAAGAAGGCTTTAAGTCAACGTGCACGTGACGAACAAAATGGTATCTTTCTTGCCCACATAAGCAAATTTCGAAGCTCAACTGATTTCATCACATATTCCTACTTTTCATACTTCTTGTGCTTTTTCTTCTTTTCATTTATACAAAAATGTAGTAAAATCTTTCAAGACATAATAAGATGACAAATCACAGTGTATTTTCCAACAATCATAATAATTCAAAGTCAAACAATTTAAGTATGTAAGCAAACAAGAATTCATCCCATCATCATAATAACTACAAATATATTACCCACCTAATTAATAGTAAATCTAAATTCAAGTTTGCCTTTCTTCTTGCTCTTGCGTATTTGGATTTTCTTAATTTCCTTCAAACAACCAAACTTTCATTAAAACTTATATACAAACAGAAAATCCAAAAAGCTTTAATAATCAATGTTGAGCTAGGACTTAAACTACCCTGGATTTATCTAAGCTAAAATAACTAAGATCTCATTAAAACTTTATGAAAATCAAGAATATATTTCTTAGTCCTCCTTTCTCCCTTTATTTACAAGATATAAAACTCATTCTCACTAGTTTCTTCTTTTACCAAAGCAAGAAGAAAAGATAAAGGATACCTAAAAACTCAACTGAACCTTTTCCTTCTTCTTCTTTCTCATTTTTCTTTCTTTCCTTCTTCTTCTTTCTATGCTTCGGTTTCTCCTTCTCTTCTAGGTCCTTCTATGACTTTCTCTCTTTCTTTCTTACTTTACACAACTCTCTTCATCTTCTTTTCTTATTAATTTAAGACAACTTTTTGTCTTTCCAAGTTTACCCTTCCACATTTAATCTAATGCCTACTTACTCCCTAACTTAATTCTAACATTTCCATTAATACATGCAAACACTTGTAAATAAAATTTATTTATAACTAAACGCCAATAAATTCTCATTTAATAATTCTAACTTCCAAGAAAAAGTTTTGGGTCTAACAGAAATACTAACTATCAAACACTTGAGAGAAATGAGTGAAACTGTGAGGAAGATTCATTTTGTGTTTATACTTATTTTCTAGTGATGGTGCCATAAGTTGAGTTTGATTATGTACACTAATGAAAAGTAGTATGATATATGTAGTAGCTTGACATTTGGGTTAGCCAAACTTTGAGAGATTGCATGTTTTGATCTTTATGAAAATGAAGTGATGGAATTGATTGGTTGTGTTTGATTTTACTTGAGGATAAGCAAAGATTTAAGTGTGGGGAAGTTAATATTTGTTCATTAGTGTGTGTTTTTCTAAGTATTTGGCATGTGTTTCTTGCATAATAGGTTATTATTGTTGTGTTTTAGAACTTATTTTGTATGTTTTTGTTTAGTTTAATCTTCATGGTTGTTCTTTTATGTTTGATGTTGATTTAGGGTAAGAATTGATCATTTTGATGTAGGAATGAAGGGTGACCACCTTTGTGATTAAGCTAAGGACCAAGAGAGGAGAAGAGAAGTGGAGGAATTGTAAGACAAGAACTCAAAATCGCGGGATTCATGCTAATTCCCATAGTCATGGGATCCCTAACCCGAAGAGACACGCATGTTTAAGTTATTCTTAGGTTCTTGTGACTATATAAGGGTAAAAGTCCCTAAGGCCGAAGGGGGGTTGTGAGAAATTGCCTCCTTAAGCTAAAAAAACATATTTATAGCTTAGAGATAGGTGGAGAATCAAGATTTCCATCCTAAATTGGGTAAAGAGCACACCAACTCATGATTTTCTAGATTTGGGCAAAGAAGAAGAGAAGCTTGCTTCATCTAGTTCTATTTCTTTTTTTCTCTTATAGCATCTTTATTATGGATTTTCTAGTTATTGGGGATGTTAATAACATTATGAGTGGCTGAGTTATTTGTAAAGATTACTTTTGAACTACTTATTGAGCTCCTATTTTGTTGATTTGAATGAATGATGCTTTTGATGAATGTTGAGCTTATAGCTTGCCATATATTGAGAAATTGAGTTAGGTAAATTGTGTAGGGCTGTACAATGAGAATTGACACTCTATAGACTTATATTCATCAAGTTAATTGATTAGTTAGAGAGAGCTCTTGGCTAATTAGTTGATTACCTATAGGATAACTTCATAACTAGTTAAATTAGTGGACTGATTATGTAGATTGAGAGATTGTTTAATCTTTTTCCATTTAATTTGGCTAGGAACAATTAATTACACCTTGAGAGAAGGTAGTTAATATATTAGGACGACTTAGGTAAGGCGCAATTCAATTAACAAGGTAGGAGGGAGATAAGATAGGGAAAAAATGATCTCTAATTGTTAAATCTTGAATTTCAAGTTTCTGCACTTTTGCTTTATCATTTGTTCATTGTTAGTTGTTTGATTTAATTTAATTTTTTAGTTTATATTCATTAAAATTGGTTCTCAAACGAAGTAACTTGAATTAAGTAGAGTTCAAACACAATCTCTGAGGGATTGATATATGTTCTTTACTACAAGTTACACCCTGTATATTTGCGGTTTTGAATGTAAAACTAGTAAATTGATTTTGCAATCAATAATTTTATCTCTCATCAAATTTATTTTGAGAAGAGTTCATTAATATAGACCGTTTCAAGAAGGAGAACTGTTTAATTTCCCACTTTGACTTGGAACCTAATATTCGACGGCATAGTTTCCTTTTATCAGCTTTACATGTTTGTGTGTAAAATAGTTGAATCAAGGGGTCTCCTAAATGCAACTATTCCTATATAGAACACATGCCACTGTTTTTGTCCTTCTTGCTAGGTCAGATGGCCTTACATATGCTAGCTGGGAAACAAACACACCTTAAAACATAAATATGTGTACAGTTGAATCTATACCAACTTTAACAATCGTGGGTCACCACCTCTTGTTTAATTAGGTGATAGATATGTCATTTTGCGCATTCCTCTAAGTGGTTGAATTGGTAAGCATAAAATGACAATAGATTGACAACTTAAAGCTAACTACTCTTCTTGTTTAGATACTATAGGCACGGGAGTACACACCTGAAAATTGAGGGCTTTCCCACCAAAGAATTTTGTCAAGAGAAAGTTCTCAACTGCATCCTTTTAGATGACTTTGGTTCGTTTGGTTAGACTACTAATGGGTTTTGATCCCCTATGAAGTAATATGTGATTGGTTACTTAATTGGTTTCTGGATTTAATCGATTCAAATCCATCTCTTATGCAACTAGCCGTGAGCATATTTTATGACAACTATAAAGAAACAGAGGTTATGTTTGCTTTTAGAATCAAAGTCAAAATATTAAATTTAGACTTTTAGTATGTGGAGCTATAATAAATTTATAGTACAATAATATCTTAGTAAAAGTTTGACAAAAATGTCAAAAAATTTTGCTCTTAATTGGTAGAGATGTTATTTTTGCTATAATAAATAATTTATAATAATTAAGTAAAAACTGAATTGTTCACATTTGAAATCTTTATTATTATAATAAGAACAATGTTCATAAAAAGTAATTAGATTTTAAAATTTTTATTTTGTATATGAAACAAGTTAAGAAATTAAATTAATAATTTCAATTTCAGTTACAAACTTCCATTAATTAACGTGAAAGTGGTAATCCAGTTTAATATATAGGATAATTTGATTATGATATCATCCTCTAATTTTCGTAACGTGGAATAAATTTGAAATCAAGAGCCTTAAGAACTTTAACGATCTACAAGGTGGGTTTTGACGGCTATTTGAACTCACAAGAGTCAAGACCAAGGCTAGCTATTAATTAATAGGCTGGTTAGAAGACAAATGGTCTTTCCTCCTTCGCATCCGACCAAAGGGCGATTTTTTTTATAAGTAAAGGCCCATTCTTTCATGCATCAAAGTGGTCTCAATTCCCAAACAACGTAGATTTTACGGACTCTTACGAAACTGTTCTTATGTATTAAATTCATAAACTGGTCACCAATTATCGAAACCTCGTATTATTGACGTTAAAACCGGTTATGCACACGTAACAACACAAAATACTTAAGACACGCAGATACGTATTTATTTGGGCGTTAAATCGGTATATAGTTTGCTGAATTAGTCATTTCTCGTGATCTTGACTTGAGTCCTTTTAAGGGATGAAAATTAAAAAGAGAAGGTTTGAGCTTGGGAAGGGATTAGAGATTCTACGGCAAAATATTGGTCAACTATGTTTTTTATCCAGACAAGCACTTGCACAGAAAATGCCAAAATGATAATGCAGTTAATTACATTGACATGGGTTTTTGAGGTGGGGTTTTCAAGAATGGCAGGCGTTTACCTTGAGAGAGAAGGGATTGGTGGAAGATGATGAAAATTGAGAAACTCCCACAGACTTTAATTCTAGTTCCCAAACGCCAATTTTAGTGGTTGTTTAATACAATGTTTTAAAAATCGGACCGGTGACTGAACTGGAGAAATAATTGATTCAAGGGTCAACGGTTCAACCGGAATTCAACCGTGATCGAACCGGTGACTAATAAATATATAAAATTTTATTTTATATATTATATATAT
>JANQBM010000221.1:32957490-32980131 GCA_025594535.1 Erythroxylum domingense
TTTACCGGTCCGACCGCAAAATGAACGGGTCAATCACTCACAAAAAATAAGGGCTAAACCGGACCGTTTCATGCTCCGGTTCACCGGTTTATCGGTCCAACCGGCCGGTTCGGTCCGGTTTTCAAAACACTGGTTTAATATCTGATTCAATATGTCCATTTCCTTAAACTAATCAACCCCATTACCAGCTACTGTTATAAAGAATCATATCTTAATCAAGTCCCATCTCGATTAAACAATTCAATCCCATGTGAATGGCACCTATTGCCTCGAATCTGGATTCTTGTGGGCACGTTTCTGCTTTCTTACAAGTCCATCTCCTCCAAGTTCAAGAATGTTGTTTCCCATTTTGCTTACTACGTCCAAGAAGCTTCAAGAGAGACCCTGGCACATGTGGACTAGCTAACTACTTAATTATATTAACATGGCTTAAGACTTGCATTAAAGACTAAGCAAACGACAAAACGGCGAGTCCACGTGATTGAGGGTTATCAATGAGGAATCTCGTTTCGTTTGTCATTTATCTACCTGCTAGATCCAATGTTAATTAACCTAGTTAGACGGAACACTATTCGTTGTTCAAAGTTTGATTTCACATTTGAGTTTTTCTTCATTGCTCCCGCAAAACTCAAATGTTTTTCTTCATTGCTCCCGCAAAGCTTGACTTCTTGTGTTCTGGTTGTAGATTCAAGAAGAAACAACTTGGGGTGGACTCCTTTTTTAATAAACTAAAAATAGAGATCCGGTCAATTTCAATATTTTCTTGTGTCACTATATCAAAAATCTAAACTAACATCATAATAAATATCAAAGTAAATTGCAGCACGCGTATTTCATCAATTTTCTTTTCAACTTTCTGTTTATTTGCTGTATAATATTTGCAATTGTAATCAAAATATTTCAGTTTATTTTTTGGAACTTATGTGACAGTTATTTATAAGTATAATCTCATCAAGTGTAATTCTTTCAGTGTCTCACAACCACAATTTTGAATTCAGTGTGTTATTTACAACTTTGATGATATATCCATAATCTGCATCTCATGACGATTTTCAGCTACAGCATACTCTGATCAGAACATCTTAGGTAAATGTCGGGAGATTATTTAGATAACTAATAAGATTATATAGAACACCATTAGTCTCATTATATAGAATCATATATCACTAATAAGATCTTAGGCTCTTTTCCTTTTTTGGAGAGATTGAGCTTTCAAATATCAACATTTTATAATTTGTCTGCGCAGATTCTCCTGAACTTTATATTAGACATAAGTGTGGTAAATGTGAGGTTTCATATATAGATGTGAAGGGCGCTATGTTCGTTGCTGACATTGTGAGCTAGTTTGTTTGCCCTGTCAAAAATAGTAAAAAGGCACCCTAACCTTGTAGATACGATAAAGATTAGTATAAACGTATGTAGATGCAATCATGCAGAATGCTGTTCTTTAGTAGGATAGGATTATTAGGTGAAGCGATAGGAACATTTTAACTAAATTTTGAGTTAAATTAATTTAAGAATTTGAATATTTACTAATTAATTACAAGCCAGTAAGAAAGTTTTTTTATTAGAGGAAAGTAGGCGGCTTATTATATCGACTTTAATAGCTTCTATGAGTTTAAAATTTCAATTTCTTTATTAGTTTATTGTTAAATTTTTACCCCATTTTGTGATCCAAATGTGGTATGCGCCCAACTACTAGTTTGTTATTTTACCAAAAACAGAATAATTAGGTTGTTAATAAATTAATAGGATTGTTTGCCCAAACATAAGTGATCTAATTCATGATTGGAAACCTTGTTGTGTCTCTGATGTGATTATAGGTGTTGATAGAAATTTGTACTTTAAAAAGCTGTCATGTGTAGACAACAATTTTTTAGTGGAACAACAAGTACATTATCGTATAGTAAATTCTACAAACAACGATTGGAAGTGGAGCTCGTTAATTAAAAGTAAGTAGTCATTATATAATTATCCCAAAGAATGCATCGCTATTAACATATATCACTGTACGGACACAAAATATATGTCGAGACATAGCTTATGATGACTTTGAGGCAATGCATCACATATCTTCTGGAGTTATTAAATTTGCCGCAGTTACTTGTATATTCTATATCTAACAGAAAGTGGCTTGGTTTTGAGTTCGATATGCTAATTAACTAAAAGAAAACGGATCTAAAGAGTGCTCATAATTGATTATAGTTGAGCTGCCGAGACATAAACAAGAAAAATAAGGATTAATAAACGGAATCAATTATTGGATAATGTTTTTTGTGCTTGAAGCAAGAATAATATTTGGGAGTGTCACATATTTTGGGACTAATTATTTAGACGCTTAGTAAGTATTCTTCCAATCCTGTTGGAGTGTATGTTAATAAAGTAACAAATCCTTATAAATCAAAAAGATCCACATCAAGGAACATAAAAGATTAAGCCTACCACAAAAGAAATTGTTTTAACTGTCTCTCCTATTTCCTTGGGAAATAAATAATAATACGTTGGAGTTATTTATTTAATGGCTCCAAATCACTTAGCGTGAATTAAAGAATGTTTTCCCACAAGCAAGCCTATCCCGTCAACTAGTAATATCTACAAAACAAATTAACTTCACGTTTAGCTGCAGTTTGGTGAATTGTGCAAACCAGTGCTATAGAAAACTATGGAACAGAGTCATCGATGACTAAGATACCTATGAAACTCGATTGGTCGATTGGTTGTTTGGTACATAATCTATATACTAATATACTATGATTTGACATTATATATGTAGTTTTATTAGCACCGATTGAGAGGATTGGCAAATGACGTGCGGAGGTGTTCTCAGCCCATCTTAAAATGGGCTAAAACACCGAAAAAATTCACTGCTAAAGGAATCCAAATAGGTGGAAACAAAGAAGGGCAGAGGTGAGAATGGTGAGAGTTATTGTCACCATTACCTCTAAAGCAATACTGGTGAATCATAATCGTATTATCATTTGGGGTTACCTCGAGCAATTTCTGTAGTTAATTGTTGATTTCAAGGAAAAGGAAATTTTTGATCCACTGTAAACTAAACTCATTAAATATGTTTATAACCAAGTGGGATTAGCGACCTTAGATTCTCTAAAATGATTTGGTTTTGAATGGGGCTTAACTAAGGGTATATGGAGTTGTAAACATATTAGCCGCCGTATTGGTTGAGAAAACTTGTCCCGATTATGTGCCAGAAGCTTTCTATGTCTGCTTCTGACTCAATTTGGAGGCTGGAGAGTAACATCGCCACCAGTTTTTCTCTGGAGAGTAACATCACCATCAATCAATTGGATGCAAAATGTGGAAGAAACTAATCTATTGAACGAAAATTTTTCTCTCCTCTTTATAGAAACACGTTAAACTCTTTACAAAAAGAAATAATAAAGGAATTGTTATGAAAGTTAAAGTCGATTCCCTTCTAATGGGATCTGAAATAGGAAAGGCCTAAGCTATTAGAATGTTATCTGCATATATTTCCAATTGTTAGTACACTACAAGAAAGGATACGAGCACGAATTTGGCAGATACGAGGAGTGAAAGAATTGTTCATCAAATGTGCGAATTATATAAATTTAAAATAATTGTTCCAAAACATTTATATAATTTCTATTTTTTAATGCGCAAGGCAAATTCTCATTCATTCATAACAATTAAATAAACAGTAAGAGAATATGGAAGGATACATTGTCTATTCTACAATTTGACTCTTGATTTTCTTGGATAAGTTGGCTGCACCATTTGCAAGATTCACATTCAATTTTTGACCTCGCAGTACAGAGAAAATAGGGCTAAATCAGGAACAAAAGAAGATACGCACTACAAAATGACACGGCCAAAACACAAGGCTGACAACCTGCATAAGGGCGACTTCAAGAAGGGTAGCCAAAATAAAGTTGGAGTGTTTCTTATAATTTCAATATACATTAGAATTTTTAATATGAGTAGAGTGTAAAGCCTATTAACAAGAATTGGACTTGGGTCAACCATTGCAAAAATGAGTAGAACTAGTTATTTGGATAGTTGTCCCTTATCACTTATAAACCCTTTAACATTTTCATATTTAGTCAATATGAGATACTTTAATACTCGCCCTCAAGTGCAACTGGAACTGAATATTCAATTGTCGTTTGACATTGACACAACGGTAACTGGACCAGGCAGCTGAGACTGGCCATCTAGATAAATAACCTAGAAATTAATAATCTGTACTAAATCTGCTCTGATACCATATTAGAATTTTTAATATGAGTAGAGTAGAGTCTATTAACAAGAATTGAGCTTGGGTCAATTAATGTCAAAATGATTAGAATTAGTCATTTAGATATTTGACCGTTATCAGTTATAAACTCTTTAACATTTGTTTAGTCAAAATGAGATACTCTAACAATATAGATGAAATTGTAATCTTATTCTAAATTATTCAACTTATAAATCAATATAAAAAAAATTTCAATAACTACAAGAAATATAAAAAAATATGTGAAACCCTAATTTTTATTTTTGATAAATTTGATTTAAATGTTGAAACATATTCAAATATAATTTAGTTATAACCATCCTTTTTATTTTTATATTTATAAATGTTATTTGACGTATATATTAAATGATATATTTATCACTAATATCATTATTTTTTTTTTAGTGTGAGTCACCTTAGATTGCATTAACCATTCCATTATGCTATTGGTTATGATGGATTAACGATGTGTATCTTTCTCTGTGGTGCTTGGTGGTTTTTTTCCTTTTTTTCCTGACCTAATCTTACCAATAAGTTCAATTGTGAAATTGAAAACACTTGGAAGCTGAGAAAGAAATAATTTTATGTATCTATTAATAGTGAAAAGTGCAAATTTTTATACAAAAGTTCATCAATCTAGTTCTATTCTAATGCTTATAAATTAGTATTTACTTCTATTAAATTAGTAACAAATTAATTATATATAATATACAACATCTTCTTTCTTATTTTGTTTAATTGTCTTTAACACTTACCTTCAAGTTAGAGTGTATATTGATTACACCTAACTTGCTAAGTAGTCTTTAACACTTACCTTTAGTGAATAAATATATAACCTAGCCGTTGGTTCTCACATATTTCTTTTTGATCAAACCTTCTACAATCTTTTAATGAACAAGATGACATGCAAGTTTCATATGCTTTATTTGTTACTTGGAAGATTAGATTAAAGGCAATGTGCTAGGCAACTTAGTTATCAAAGAACTATATGATTGGTTGATGATGTCTGCCTTCCAAATCCTCCAAGAATTTTTTTTATCAAGTAATCTTACAACATGTGCAAGCCATAGAATGACATTCTATTTGGTGCTCGACATGCTTCGGTTTTCTGTTTACTAGGAAATCGGTAATTGTCCCATAAATACAAAATATCTTATTACAAATCTTCTAGTATATTTGTAGTTTAATTAATTTGCATTACAATAAGCAATTAATTAGAGTGTGTTTGGAGGATAGTAGAACACCTTGTCCTAGCGTTTTCTTTATATATCTAAGGACTCTATATGTTGCTTCAAGATGAGGTGCATGTGATTTATCTATAAACTGACTCAAGACATGGGTTGCATAAACTAGATCAAGTCTAGTCATGATCAATTAAATCAATCTTCACATAATTTGTTTATAAGTTAATGGATCATTTAGAAGGCTTCCATAAGATTATGTAGGAGTTAAGTTATGTTCCATATAAAAATTTACTACTTCAGCTTTAAAAAATCTAACGTCTTTAGGTGTTTGAGAGATGGAAATACCATTTAAGAACCATGCCAATCATATGCCTAAAAAGCATTTGAGCTGGCTAAGATCCTTGAGTTTAACTTGTTTAGACAAGAACTACTTTTTGTCTCTTTAATTTATAGAGTGTTGATACCTAGCAAAATTACATCATTAACATAAACAATGCTTGTTATGAAGTTACTTTCATAGGTTAGGAAGAATAGTGAATAGTCTATCTTTGATTGTTGTAAACCAATACTCTTGAAGGATAAGGATAGTTTCAAAAACCATTCCCTCAAAGCTTGTTTCAAGCTATAAAATGACTTGATAAGTTTGCATACTCGAGTCTCCCTCTTTCGTCTGATTTTAGGAGGTGGTGACATATAGACACCTTCATTAATATTACCATACAAGAATCTATTATTAATGTCAAGTTGGTGGAGGTACCATCCTTGATAGCGATAATACTAACTAGAGTACGTACATTGACCAGCTTAAATGGATGAAAGCCTTAATGTAAGCAAGACCTTTAATATGAATATATCATTTCGCAACTAATTAAACTTTGTAGTGTTTAATAGTTCCATCAGATTTATTTGTATCTAACTAGTTTCTTATCATAGGGTAATTGTATAAGTATCCATGTGTTATTAACTTGGAGGACTTGAATCTAAGTGGACATGGCATCACACCATAAAAGAGTTTTTATGGCCTATAAAAACTATGAGGTTCTATTGTAGAGGTTAAAGAAGTAGTAAAAGCGTTAAGATAAGTGCATAATTTATCATAAGAAATGACATGAGAGATTGTAGGGCATTCTTGAAGTGGTGACCATGTTATAGGTAGATGATGGCCTAGACCTAGATGAGAGGATGTCTTCTACATAAAAGTTTTGAAGGAAAATTAAGACTTTTGGTGGGTCTTTTGGTGTGATGTGACAAATTGGTAAATGGAAAATTAGGTAGAGATATATGAAGATGTACAATATTGTTAGGTCCATAATTCACTAGTAAAGTAGGTGATTTGGTGGTAGATATGTTAGATTGATTAGTTGTTTTGATGGTAGGTAATGTATGCTAATGATAGGGCCATCATAAAAAATAATGTCTTTAGAGGTGGATCACTCTTAGTGATGATAGGAGTGTGGGGAACTCTATTTTAAAGAAAGTAACTAGGAAAAATGCAATGAATAAGAATTTTTTCAAATTTTGATGGATTTTGTTCATAAATAGAAGTAAACACAAACTTTGAAATACTCATAAATGAGAGTAATTACTTAATGAATTGGAAAGTAGTTCGTAATTTGTTTTTTCTTGTAAAATTGGTATAGGTGTATGGGTTTATAAGGTGTGCAGTTATTAAAATTATATCTCCTTAAAAGATTTTAAGAAGGTTAAGGCAAAGTTTGAATCATGTTCAACAAGTATCTATGTTTTAGTTCAACTACTCCATTTTGTTACAGAGTGTGAATATAATTAGTCTGATGAATAATCCCTTTAGAAAAATACTAATAATTAAATGTGAACTCATGACCATTGCCACTATACACTATCTTAACTTTAGAAGAGAACTAGTTTTCAACTATATTAATAAAATTGATTGTGTATTTGAGTTTTTGATTTGTGAGTCCTTAGATAGACTCATATGCATATACCAAAATCACAAATGATGGTGAGAAAATATCGAGTAGCAGAGATAAAAATAATATAATAATCATTCCAATAATAACATGTAATTTCTCAAAAGGTGTTTGATTATAAATTTTAATTATTGAAAAAGGCAATCTAATTTGTTTCTTTAAGGGACATATCAAATAATCATAAGTATCATAATTTTTATTTAAAAAGGAAAATAAAACATAAACTTTATTTAAAAGATTACCAAAATGTTGGTAATAGGAAATGATGTTAGAGATTTAATTGCATGAGGCTTTTTATGGTTCATCAAAGTAGTAAAGTCCCTCTTGTTTAGTTCTCATTCCAATAATCTTCCCTGAGTGTAGGTCTCATATCGCACAAACTAGGTAAGAAATAGGGCAACACAAAAGGAATGATAATAATGAAAAAGAAGATTTAATTAAAAAATTAGGATATAAAATACTTTCAAGACTTTATTCAGATGAAAACATAAATTGACCAACGTATGTTATATTAGTAAGAGATCCATTTGGAAGTTATACGATTTTACTATCAATATTCTTAAAAAATGTAAGAAATTAAGATCATAAGCAATATAATTTAGTTCTTCACTATCAAGATTCTATGTAGTTTTCCTACCTTGATAAGTAAAACAAAAAGCTCTGTCCAAGAGTTCTTCATTGGTTAAGAGATTACTAGCCTGATTTGTTGTGGAGGTTTTGTTATTGCAAAGCATACATAAGATTTGTTGATCCTGCACTTAAGTAAAATGAAAGGAATTAGATGTATCTTTCTTAACTTGTTATAAAGTAGTAATTGGTTGATTAAAATTTTCCTTTTTTAGTTTATTTCAAATGTACTTTATGTTTCTCGATATGATAGTTCCTCTTTCATAGTTCCAAAATAACAAGCTAAGATAAGATTTAAAAAAATCTATTTCATCCTATAATCCTTTGAGTTTGGTGAAATAGGATCCAACATCCATGGTTCCTTAAATGCGATCATATATTTCATTTTTAATATGAAATAGTTGAATATTGTTTACTTGAGAAAACTTAAACCAAACTACCTATGCTCTATTACAATAAACATTGTTGACTGTTATATCTTTAGAGATTGAACTTAATATCTAAGTTTTAACAAGGTTGTCACACCATATTCATTATTGTAATTCTCTGCTTGCACCATTGATTGATTAGTAAATTCATATATATTTTTTTATCATTATTGCCTTTCATAAATTATAGTTTTCCTTTGTGAAAAGTTATGACACAAGGACCAACCCAAGCTGATCTAGATATTGGAAATACAATGGGTTATTAAGGTTTTTAGTGTTAGATTTGAATGTTGTGTTTGACTAAATTAGCCTCTTTATATTGTTTCTTTCATAATATTGAAGTGAGATTGATTTTTTAGGTTACCAAGATGCAGTCATTTAATATCATGAGGAAAATATAATTTTTTGTATATATCAATAGAGAAAAAGATAATTTTGTGTATATATTAAAAAGGAAAGATACAACCTTTTACAGACAAGTTCATCAATCTAAACTCTATTGTAATTCCTATAAATTAGTATTTACTTGTAATACATTTGTAATAAACTAATTACAAATAATATATAATATTTTCTTTCTTATTCTATTTAATTATCGTCAATATAAGCAATTGAGAATTTTTCAAAAGATTCTAACTAGAATTTGAAATCTTCCGAAGAAACTCACATTCTAAAAGGGAACAATAAGAAACATATTATTATAGTTGTGTCATCAAATAATCCAAATGAAAATAAAAAAAATTAAATGTACAAAGTCTTTTCATATTAATAGAGAAAAAGATAATTTTGTGTATATTATTAATAACTTAAAATATTGGTTAAGAAGTAATACAACCAGCAAACGAAAGTAGCCTAGAAATAAAAGCCCAGTGTATGTTTAGCTAAAGAATTCAATGGCAATGAAAAAATAGGTACATGGGAAGAAATATGCTGAATTTATGGAAGTCCATGGAAGTTGAGAAAAAAGTGAAAGATAGTTAACAAGAATATGGCTAAGTAGGTTATAATTTGAGTTACAAGAACTCTAAAATGTGAAAGTTAAGGAAATAGTGGCCGATAGTTAGCTAAAATATAGGAAAGTAAGAAGTTACAATAAAAAAATGTTTAAGGATAAGAGGGCTATAAATTCACCAGCACCATGAGAGTGGAAGACACTACTACACATATTTAATCATAAGACAACCTCAAAACTAGTATTTAAAGAGAGTAATCAACTTATTTCAAAATTTTGATATTTGTTTTCCAACTTTCTTTATATTGAGTGTTCATTTTATTACTTCAAATTTATAGTTCACCTTTTTTTAGTTGCCAAAATCAAATCATTTCTCTTTCAAACACATTTTAAGAGCTTACAATTTTATTTTCTAAGTTTTTGAAAGCCCACTTATACTATCGATAATAAGTCAAGTGCAAAGTAGGGCCACAATACCATAAACAAGAAGTGGAAAAGTGAAATAACGCATCGTAACACTACTTAAATAACTAAACCTACAACTATAACAGTGGTGAGTCTAGGTTGATCCCATAGAGAGTGTTCGATTAGCTTTTTTTATGAAAAGAATTGGTGTTTAGGTTTAGGGGGTTTGTTTGTTTTCAAATAAGAAACTAAAATGAAACTCAACTAGTGAAAACAAATTAAAGAAAACATTAAAAAATGATGAAAGTGATGAAATCGTTAGGGACTCGGTCATTGGTTCTATCTCATCCTTCACTCAATTAAACATTCTTCATTGTATTGTTGTTCTCTTACCTTCCTAGAAACTATTAATCATAGGTTAACAATAAGATTTATTAACCCCAATTTTCCCTTAAGTCTTGTTTGATTAAGAGATACTCATTAATTAAACCTAGCTATCACACAAACTAGGATACGATCTCTATATTTAATTGGACAACCTCATTACGAATTAGGAAAATATATTAATCAAGGAAATAACCACACAAGTTTAGGTCATTTAACTTGGGTTATTCTTAATGATTTGATACCAATCGGAAACACAACAATTATAGATTGTATGCCTAATGATCTAAAACTATTAGTTGCTACAAATGAATCCCGCAATAGCAATTACAAATTATATTGAAGATTTTAGAAATTCCAAACACAACAATTACAGATTGTGTTCAACATTCTAACAATGGGTTCATACATAAACAATCTAACAATAATGAGAATAAAGATCATTCATACATGAAAACCTAAATCCATAAGCATAGGATAACATAATCAATCCTTAAAGAGAGAAAGAGCAGCAAAAAATGAAAGAAATGCTTAATCAGGTTCTTCAGTGTCGATATCACCTTCGATCCAGTGTCAGGAAGCTTAGCTCTCTATCTTCTCCGTGGATCTCTGCCAGTGTCCAACCCTCTTCTTCATTCTTCTCCCGAAGCCCCTAAATGTTTCCTTCAACTTTTCATAACATTTATGTTATCAAAACAATTTATTTATACTCACAACTTAGTTTTCAGGTGAGTTGGCCATGTCTCATAAGCGTACATATGTTGTTCACGGGCATGCATATGAGTCATGATCATGTATGGTGTTGTCACCCCCATATAAATCAGTCATAGGTGTGTATGAAGTGTCACGCCTATGATAAATAAGTCATGGGCGTGATGTCATGGCCGTGAGCTATGATGTTACGCCTTCCTTTGATTTTTTCAATGTATACTCTTCATCTTCATGCATTTTCTTGTCTCCTCTTACTCTAATCCTTCTTTTTCTTGTTCCATGAAGACAAGTGAGTGTGAATCTTAAGAAGACAACTCCAAGATTGTGATTTCAACTCATTTTAGCTCTTTCGCTTCCAAATTATACTTAAAACCAAATATGAACTAAAGTGAATATCTTAAACATTTCATATTATTAATCACTAAGTGTTATGAAATAAATATATGATCAATTAAGCACATATAAAAAAATCACTTTGCCTATAGCTCTAGAGGAATAAGTCCCTACAATAGTAGACAATGAAGGTTTTGTATCCCAAATGGTAAAGAATCTTGAGAAGGCAGCCATGTCTTCACCTAACTTTCCGAGCAATAAGTGGAAAACTATGAATCTTTCCTTTCATTGAATATAAATTTTTATTTTTCGATGAATAGTGAATCAGGGTGAATATTTTGCGAACCTAACCCCAAATATTGAAAAATATCTAGAATAAGTATTAAAGTTTAACGATATTGAAACAAATCAAAAATAAATCTGATTGGATGGATTTTGGGAATTTCAAAAGTTTAGGACTAAAATGCCCTTTTTAGGAAATAAGGGGCATTAATGATTTTAAACTCATTCAAAATGTGTTTAAAGCATCCAATCAATAAGTATTGACCCTAATTAGAGTATTTCATGGTCAATTTGATAATAAGACGGCTACAAAATATTTTCAGAACTTAATTTGATTAGTTTGTGAATTAAATTTATTAAAAGACAATTTTGTCTTTTTACATGGTATTAGTGGACTAATGAGTCATTAGAGATGGCCAATGAGGAGATCACATGTATATCATTTATGGGAAGTATAAAAAGCAAAAAAAAGACAAAGTGGCTTCATTTGGAGAGAACATCATTAGAGACCAAAAATAAAAATAAAATAAGAGAGAAGCAAAGGTGGATTTGGCCAAGAAGACAGGGGAAGAAGGAAGCTGACATTTTTGATAGATTTGGAGCATGATTTTAAGAAATATTGATTAAGCCTAAGTATTCATCAAATACCTAAAAAATTAGAGGAAATAGCGGTAAGTTTTCCTAGCTTAAATTTCTAATTTTTATGGGTTTTTGAGAGAGATGGATGTGTTTAAGATCGATGGGGATTTTTGACTTGCCATGGAGTAGATAATAAGCTTAAAAGCATTTAGGGGTTGAAATCAAGAAAGTAAACCAAGAAATCAAGATTGGAAGAATCTGCCATGGCTAGGTCTTTTTAGTTTGATTTGATCCAAAAAATTCTATTTTGATGTTTTATGATTTTCATAGCATGATTTTGATGCTAATGAAGTAAAGAAATGAAAAAGAATTGATTTGGAATTGAAATGGAAAAGTTTAATGTGAAATATGTTAAGTTAAGCCTTGAAGGCATTTTTGGTATAAGTAAGGTTTTGATGTAATGACCATGTTAATAAGATTAAGGATGATCATTAAGTGTATTTGTGGCATTGGAATTGTTAAATGAAATGTTATGTTATTATTTGGAAAAACTTAGTATATGGGATGTATATGCAAAGTAATGAAGTTAAAATGGTTTATGATGCATTTGGATGACGCTTGACATAGATCTTAGGTGAATAGTATTAAAAAATTGGAAAGAACATGAAATGAAAATATAAGTATATGTGGTAAGTACAATTTGGCCTTAAAAGGAAATGTAGTTATTGCTGTGAGTTGTTGAAGTTTGATTATGGTTATGGTGAATTAATTAGGTGAGATAGTAGTTTCAGGAAACTGATATGTTAGAATTGGTAAAAGACGGTATTTAAGTAATTTTCGAAGTTAGACTTTAAAATGGAGAACAATAGGTTAGCTTACAGAAGTAAGTGGAAATACAATTATCGTACATGTTAATCTATTAAATACTAATCTTGAATTCGATTAAACCAAATATATAGTTTTAATGCCTTATTTTCGAATTTGGAAATAAATACCTAAGTGAATTGTGATTTATGTAGGTAAAGGAGAGGTGCGTGAGTGTGCTTGGTGATAAGTTTGCAAAACAATGAGTGTATTTTAATTGTTTTATAAGAATAAATTATTTGCAAAAGAATTGATGACATATGATTTTAAATTCTATGATTATGAGTTTTATGTGAATAATACATTACAAGTGAATATAGCTATTATAAGTTTATGTTTTAAAAATATATGAATTAAAGTTTGAAAGTTGAATTTCATACGATTTGAAGTTACGTTGAAATTATTTTATTGGGTTGATAAAAAGAAAAAACTGATTTTTTAGTTTATGGTACACCGTTAGATTTTATACATGGAATACTAGTGTATAGCGGTTAATCTAGTGCGGGTAAATAATGTAGAACCAGCTTTATAATTAGTGGCTAATCAGTTATAAGTAAGCAATGCAGATGCAACTCCTTAACTACCAATGCATAATGGTTAAACTAGTACAGGTAAGCGATGTAGAACCTGTTCCATAACTAGTGGTTAACCAGTAGGGAGTAAGCGATGAAAAATCAGCTCCGTGACTTTATACCTAAGGGTACCATATCGGAAAGAAGTTAGTGGTGGGCTATGTCGTATAAGAAAGTTCATGACAATAATGATGCCGCCATAATTTACTTTAAAAGTAACTTGAGAAATTTGATTCCAGAAAGCATATATATTTTATATTAGTATTGTATCATAAGAAATGAAATGAATTTGTTTTAGGGAGGTTTAAATTGTTAAATATGGTTTGCATAGAAAAGTTAACACCCACTGAGCTCATTTACCTGAGCTAGTTTAGCTCACACTCTATTTTCTGTTTTGAAAATAAAAACTCATAGGTGCACACTTAAGGACTTTAGTAGCAGAGACTCCACCTCGCGAGTAGTCAGCTTTGTCACGTGTTACCGTGTAGACATTTTTGCTTTGTAAATATTTTTTGGGCATTATTACATATCTTTGAATATGTTTTGAAATGTATATTTGTGTAAAGAATTTTATAAATGTTTTCAAATTAAATGCATGAACATGTTTTAGCCTTTCTAAAATCATTTGATGTAACTGTTTGAGGTTACTTGTAAGTGGACTTGAAGTCTAAATTTGTAGTTTTGAAATTAGTGTGAATATAAAAGTGATTTGAAATTTTACAGGGATTTTGAAAATTTTAAGAATGTCTAAATGCAGTTGTTGTGTTGCTAAATTTTTTAATAAAATGATTCAAATTAAAAAGATTTACAAAAAACTCCACTGTTTATATTTATGAATATTGGGTTAAAGATTTTCGACTAAAAAGAGCAATAGGCTTAGTTGTACGGGAACTTTCCAGTTGGATTAGATATTGACTGGAGGGACACCATGGGGTCACGAGCAGGCTACCTAGTCATTTTACGAGAGGAGCCTGTTAATAAGAATTTAAAATCGCCACATTGGAATGTTGTTTTCATAAATAAAATTCCATAATTAAAGTTTAACGTGGCCTCCATAATCGACGCAATCATAATATTGATAGAGAAGGTTAATAAATTGTCTGTCACTCTAATACAATATGCTAGTTTGTCACCTGTTTTCATAAAGAAAATTTCTAAAGTATTTGAGGGCATTATACTTCTAATATGATGGAAATTGGAGAATGCTGTCACCTTCTAACCACTTCCTCTATAGATGACAGATGCATACCTTCTTACAAAAGAGAGGAAGCTCTTGTGGTGCCTCCATGCAATAATCTTAGTAATGACAGACAAACAATCAAGACCCAAATTCTTAGTAGGTAAGGATTTGATATAAAGGTTGAAGCTAACGGAAAACAATATTGTTTGGTGGGTAACATTGCATCTATAAACTGCAATCTTAGGATTCTCCCACTGTAAATGAGATTACAATTCGAAATGGAAGCTACTAGAGAAGTTGTTTAGGAATTTTGCAGGCCTAGTTTGAGATAACTTGGTTGCTTAGAATTTTACAAGCCTTATCAAGAATAGATTAATCGTGAGAATCCTTATCCTCGTAGTTAAAAAATTCCTAAATTCAATTCGTTAGTGGAAAATGAAGAAAGAAAAAAGGGAATCCTAGATTTCATAGGAAGTTGGCCTGCTCTGAGAGCTAGGACGATGATTTGTAATAAATTTATTATAATTGGAGAAATTCCCATTCAGGTACCATCTACCATTTCTTCCATAAAACTCCTTGCTTCATTTGGCAAATCTTGTGCAAAGAAGGTAGAATCCCCTCTAAGAGAGGAGAATGTAGGGTGTCATTATTGGCAACAGGACGAGGAATTCCAAAAAAGGTGGTGCTAGAAAAGCTAGCTGATGTTATAACATAACATATAAGGCCTCTATATATTAAGGCCCACATCAATAGAAGACTAACTTTAAAATTTTTGGTCCAAAAATGGTGAAAAGTAAGCATTATACTGACTAGAAAAAGACAAATCTTTAGGTAAAAAAGATGAATCCTAACTGAAGTATATGATACTAAATTTAATGGTGAAACTATTAGAGTTAGGGGAATTCTCTCTCTAAATATTATTATAACAAGAGGAAAGACTTCTTTAACTACTTTCTTTATTATTGATACCCTTGCCAACTGCTAAGTCTTGTTAGGTAAGATTGGATCCACTTCAACTATTGCATTGTACTATCTCTTTATCAAAATTTATTTTTGTGGAAAGGCGATTAAGTAGAAATTTTTAGGATAATTCACATCCATTTTGTACTAAAGTTAACATAATGGTGGAAAGCTTCTACAGAGATCATGTATAGTTTATATGAATTCAAAAAGCATATAATTATAAGGAAGGTAAAGAAAAGATGAAAATAAGGTAAAAAAAGATATGTAAAAATAACTACCATCGTGCTTACTTTTAGGTCTATGAAAGTTCCTATCATAGAGGACCATGTTGAGTGAATTTTCACAAAAAAGTGTAGTAGTTATAGTTACAGAGATTGAATGTGGCAAAAATCAGAGCATTATGAAGAAATAAGTAGATGTGATAATGCATAACTGGACTTTAAGGAGGAAGAGGAATGGTAAATAGGGGTTAATTGTGTCTTAGAGTTAAAATTCGCTCATGAGAAGTTTGATGATTGTAAGAGCCAAAACTAAAAATCATTGGAAGAAGTGAATCTAGGCAATTTAAGATAACTCTGTGAGGTCTTTATTAGAAAAAATTTAGATTTAGTGATGAAGCTAGAACTAGTGGAACTCTTAAAAAAATTAGAAGACTATTTCATTTAGGATTGCACTATCAACAATATAGGCGATGGTATATAAAAATGGTTTCATTAGACCAGCTAGATATATTGAGTGGTTAGCTAATGTTATGCCTATAGTTAGGAAGAATGAAAATATTAAAATTTATGTCAACTTGAGGGATTAAATGTAGCTACTCTTTAGGATGTATACGTGATGCCAATTATAAATTCTGTGATAGATGCAATGAGTGGATATTCTTTGTAACGCATCACTCTCATAGAGCATATACCGAACGTATCGTTGATATTCGAGAACATACTCTATAAGGATGGCACGTTAAGGTGATCAAAAGAACTCATTATAATTTTTTCAAGCATCAAACACATCTTAGGCAAAACCAATCATTTTGGCCCATTTCATTTCCAAACATATCCAGTCATAAATGTCATTAAACTTTATAATTCACACATAAATTGTACAACATTTGAGAAATACAATTCTTAATACAAAAAGAATTGAAGACAAGTGTAGGTATAACTAATTCCTTCCACTAACTCATGTCCAAATGCAGTAGCTATACTCCAAAAAGTCTAACTCAATCTCTTATGAACCTGAAATTCAACAATGCAATTTTGATGAGTTTTGCGAACTCAGTAAGTGAACCATCGTCGATGTGCTCACTCATACAAAAAACAAAGACACATTTCAATTTACAAACAAAACATATAATCAAATATTGCATATCATATCACATTTCATCATACTTTGACAAGTACAATTTATTTACATATTTCACATTTCCATTTCAAAACAATCCAATGAATTCATTTCAATCATTCAGATAATACATATCAACTTGTACATGTAAATGCACACGAGACTCCATTTTTATTTTTACTTTGTTTTGAATGAGAGCCTTTTTAATGTTTCATATCCGTTGTAGATATCGGACTCATTTTATAACTGAGCCTGTGGCTCTTTGCGCACATTTTTTAGTTTTAAGCACTTTTTCACTAGTCACTCCGGTCATAACTCCTTTATCTGATCATACATAACAATGTGATAGAATGCATCATTTCATCAATAACTTATTTTCATTGTACACAGTTACTTTCATATATTCATTGGATTTAAGTCCGTCATTCAACATTTAGTTAAGTACAGTTATTTTTCCCGATTCACAGTCACTTATGAAACACTTCCAATAGAATATTAATTATCAAACTCCTTAGACCAATCACTTTCTAAAATTATCACATTCATATTAATAACAGTTCAATAATTGAAATTTAAGCAGATACAATCATTCCTAATGAGAAACATCTAGGTTGACTCATAGTACGCTCCAGATTAGCTATTGTCTTGATAAACCGGCAGTGTCTAGATGCTAACGTTCAATCTTATGTATCTACCTTCTTGCAATACACACATATTTCATATATCATAAGTTGCCAATCATATTATTATTCAATCATTAACACACACAGACACACGCACATGCACACACACACACACACACATAGACACATACACACAGACATAGACACACACAGACACACACAGACACACAGACACACACACACACACACACAAACACACACACACACATATTATGTTCAATGCATGCTCAATTTGACTATTCCCGGGTAAGTCTTAACCATTTCTTATATCATAACTTGTATATGTCTAGATTGCACTTAGGTTTACATTTCAAAGAAACTTGATTATTATAAAATCATCAATTATAAATTCACCAATCCTTTTATAGCATAATATAATCACACAATATCCAAATTCTTATTCAACCATACCTAATACACTTTACTCATTCCCTTTGGATCACATTTACATTCGTAAGAACACCTTCATTCATATATCATTCATAAATTTCCAGATTTAAAACTCATTAATATCATCAATCATTTCCTTAAGTTAAAACCTCAATTAACAACCTAAACTTATCAACCCTTTATCCATTTATTTAATATCAAACTAGGTTCAATTTAACCCTCAATCAAGTCTAAATGAACTATAGTAAAGTAGCTTATCATTAATTGATTAATCAATCAGTTAAAAGAGAAGAATGTATGTCCAAAGCCTTTCCCACAATTGTGGAGGCCTTCCTACGATTGTGGGTTATGCCATTTGAAAAATCTCAGCCAATTTCTTCCATGTTTTTCCATATTTTAACTCTTTTATAATACATCCAACACATTTAGTTCATAGTTCATCATTTAGACTTCATTTCCTAATCATTTTTACCTCCATTTCAACTTAAATACATCCATTCTACAACTTATAAACTATTATTGATCATTTATACAAAAACAAAACATGAATATGTATCCCTTCATTCATTAATTTTCAACACACATCAAGCACCATTATCACCATCAATCTATCTCAAAATATCATCATATACTTTTCTATTAATCAAACCATGAAAATTAATATGTTACTTACTTGTTTAACACCAAAATTCTTCATATTGTAGGTTAACCTAGATCTCCAAACATTACACGATTATCAACATTTCAAGGTAGAATAGGTTAGGTTTTTAGTAACAAGATGAAGATAACCGAAATATTATAGTGGCTAAGTGAAGGATTTAAACAAGATTTAATGTTGTGAGTGTGGGGAGTTAGTGTCATGAGTTGGAGAGAAGAAAGAAAATGAAGAGGATAAGAGCATGTAACAAAATGAAAGACAATTAAAAGATGGTCTTTCAAATATGTAAATATTGTGGGTTTAAAAGCATGGTGGGTCTCATGACACTTATCACGACATTTACCACATAAAGAACTAAGTTAATGTCTTCTAATTATGGTACCCAATGTCATTTGATTGCCTAGTCCATTTGTCTCTCAATCTCCAATCCATTAGTCACTCAATCCTCTAAACCATTTGTCAATTTGTCTTACCACTTGACATTTTTTCTAGTCCAAAAATACACATAAATTCATAAACCTCCCAATTATAACAAATGAATTCCAAATTAATAATTGATAACCATCAGATCAAAATTCAAGACATAATAATTCAAAATTCACATCATAACCATTTTAAATCTTTTATACCCCGGGATATGTCAATTGAGTGCATATATTATTTTTGCAACGTGTACAAAACTCATAATTCATGTGTGTATACTAATGGTATGCATATGAACTCAATGCACCTCAAAATTTCTCAATACCATTTCTCATGTGCAGTGGTCTAGAGTTCTAATCCTTAGTATAGAAAATGGAATATTACAATTCTTGTAGCATCCCACTCTCGCAAGACCCCAACTCGACATTGATGGGTGATGTCCGAGTTCGTTCCCCGTGAGGGTGGCATGCTAAGACACCCACTCATTCGGAAATCGGTATAAAAATATTTTTTTTCTTTGATTTCTTTGAAAACCATAATTACACATATTATACGGAAGTTAAGCATCACATAAGGCCCACTCTCACTCATAAACACTTTCAATAATAATAATAAAATCAACAATAATTTCAATAGCCATTTGGGCCCTTTCATAAATACAAAACTCTTCAGTTGTTTCGGAATACAATTTTGTACAAAAAGTTGCGAAAGAAACAATTCAATACAAATTAAGGAAATGCAATGCAGATGCGAACTGATCCCGAATTCTATCCTTCACTTGTATGCTGTAGGTAAACTCCCGTTGGCCTAACGGGGTATTTATCTGATCCTAAAAAATAATTGAAAATTTTGGGTTAGTTTTGCGAACTCAATGAGTGACCATCATCGATGGCTCACCCAGTCACATAACACATAAATCACATTGTTGCACATCTCACATTATTTCACATTTCACATGCAATACACTTAATCATTCATATTATACATATGCAATGCACATGAGACTCACTTTCCATTTCTTACTTTGTTGTGACCAAGTGCCTAAATTGTCCCATATAGGGCTCATTGATAACTGTCCCATATAGGGCTCATTGATAACTGTCCTATATAGGGTTCATTAAACGTTGAGCCTGAGGCTATGAATCACTTTTGAGCTCGAGGCTCTTTTTCACTCGTTGAGCTTTAAGCTCTGATCGGTGGCTACAATGATCACAACTGCCATTATATTTTGTGCATTCATGAAATGAAATGCATCACTCACATTTGCATGATCTCATTCAATCACTTTCCCATATCCTTGGACCTTAGTCCGACATTCAACATTAAGTTAAGAATTCTCACTTCACTTACATGCAATGCAACTACACATTTGAAACACATTTAACAATCACATTAAGTACACTTAGTTCATCTCATTCACACTCAAGTAGCACTTCAATATCCGAAAGAAAACATCACAATCATTGGACCTCCTGTCCGGAAACCAATATAATCAATCACATAAAACAAAATTCAAATAACAAACATTAAAATGAAACCATCTCGATCTACTCACAGTACGCTCCAGATTAGCATTTGCTTCCAAATTTTGGGAATGCCTGAATGCAGAAACTTGACCTCCACAACCCATTTATGCAAGGCACACATTGCACACTCATTAATAATTGCACACTTATAAGCATTTATTCATGCATAATGTATAATTGGACTATGTAGAATGCATGCTCAATGACAAACTCGAGTACTGGAAGAAACTTCACATCTTATGCACATTCCCATTTCATGACTTAATCACTCATCAGTTCTTTGAATTACAACCTCAATCCTTTGGTACTTTGATATCAATAACTCATTTACTGCCTTACCGATATATTCCCATATATGACTAGTGAAGAGGAAAACAGAGTATATCACTATGTATATATCATTATCAATTTTCTGCTTCAAGCTCAATATTTCCTCTAACTATCACTTTAATCGTTCTTTCACACCATTACACACTTTCATTGATCTTTCAACTCCCAAAACTGGTTTAACACTATCCCATAATATTCCAGTCATCAGTGTAAAGAAAATCACTATGTATGGTACACTAAATCTCCTCACTCATTTTCCAGCAATTAAGAATATCACTGTTCTTAACCATTTAGCAGTGAACTAACAATGTATGCTTCATTTCATGAAAAAACTACATAATCATAATAAGCTTACTTGTTTTAAGCTCCAATCTCTACAAAAACACGTAACCCTAATCTCTCATGCACCCACGTACATCAACTTGAAAGTTGAAAGGGAGGCTCGGTCTTTCTTGGAATGGAAGAAAGGAATATCCAAGTAAAAGTGGGGACAAACAGAGAAAAGCAAGGTTTAGCCTCGGTGAATATTTGACGAAAAGCTCTGTGTTGGAGGAATTCTAAAGAAAGAAGTTTCAAGAAGGATAAAGACAAAGGCAGTAGCTTGTCTTTTAAAGGCAATAAAGATCTTAACTAGCTACAACACTTTCCTCTAGAAACATATTCTCCTATGTCTTAGGTCTCCATTGACACCAACATCATTCAATTTCGTTCTGTCCTTAATCATATTGAACCTTTTTCTATTGGGGAAACTAGTATAACTTTCGCTATAGATATCGGGTCAAGATCCTTGTTAGATGGTTTGAAAGAGGACTTATAGGTCTATAACTTTCTTGAAGACCTTAGGAACGAATTCTATCATCTGAAGGGTCAAAGATGGACCAGACGATACAAAATGAATAATATATAGAAGAAAAAGTTTCGGTCACTTAGGCAGAAAGCAGACGAATGCAATAAGCAGAAGAAGCAATAAGCAGACGAATGAAAAAGCAGATGAATGCAAGAAGCAAACGAAGCAATAATCAGATGAATGCAAAAGCAAACGAATGCAAGGAGCAGACGAAGCAATAAATAGATGAATGCAAAAGTAGACGAATGCTAGAAGCAGACAAAGCAATAAGCAGACGAATGAAAGGAGCAGACGAAGAAATAAACAGACGAATGCTAAAGCATACGAATGCTAGAAGCAGACGAAGCAATGAGCAAACAAATGCAAAAGCAGACGAATGCAAGAAGCAGACGAAAAAAAAGAGTAGACGAAGCAGATGGTCAACTTAAGACGAAGCAAATTCAATTCAAGATGATGCAATTCTTAAGACGATATGATGTCATCACAGACGATACGTCTTTACAGACGATATATCTTTACAGATGATGCATCTCTTAAGACGATATGATGTCATCACACACGATGTGACGTCATCACAGACGATATGACGTTATCACAGACGATACATCTATGCTCCTGAGCATCTCCCCCTTATTAAGACCATAACTTTCTACTCCACCATCTATAACTCCCACACTAAATATTCTCAGTAAACGTTTTCGACACATTTTTCTTCACTAAGTCCAACACTTAGATTTTATTTTAGTCTTCCTACTCCATTTCATTTTAATCATTCGTT
>JANQBM010000221.1:32980231-33038984 GCA_025594535.1 Erythroxylum domingense
CGCCCATACCGGTTGGAGAGGCGAACGAAGCACTCCTTAAAAGGGTGCGGTTACCTCTCCCTTGTAGACGCGTTTTCCAATTTTGGGTGAGTCTGGAAGAACAAAACCATGCGGGCCAAGCCCAAAGCGGACAATATCTGCAAACGGGTGTTCTGGGCTGTTACAATTGGTATCAGAGCCAGTACCCGGACCGGCACCAGCGGGAACGCTGGACTCCCTAAGGGGGGTGGGACTACTCATGTAGTAGCGCCCATACCGGTTGGAGAGGCGAACGAAGCACTCCTTAAAAGGGTGCGGTTACCTCTCCCTTGTAGACGCGTTTTCTAGTTTTGGGTGAGTCTGGAAGAACAAAACCGTGCGGGCCAAGCCCAAAGTGGACAATATCTACAAGCGGGTGTTCTGGGCTGTTACAACCTATAACCCAACAAATCCAATTTTTTAACAAATTTAGTAAGCTTACCTACCCATTTTCTTCTTTGTCTTCTCTTTTCTCTTTTCTCTTTTTTTCTCTCTTTTTTCCTTTCTCTCATCAGTGGCCAAAACCCACTCTTTCTTCTCTCTTATTTTCTTTTAGTTTTTGGGTTCTTTAACGTCACTCTCATAGCACCCTCACATTAACTCTCACATTAACTCATCAAATGTAATAACTTATATCTTAAGTTTGTTTTTTATACTCATTTAATGGATTACAAATGTCACCATATTATTTGTCATCACTAATGACTCATCACAAATGTCATTTTTTCATTGGCCATCTCTAATGACCCATCAATCCACTAGTATCATGTAAAAAGAACAAATTGACCTTAATGAGTACAAAAAGATGAAATTGCCCTTTAATGCATTTAATTCACCAACTAACTGAATTAAATCCCAAAAATTATTCCACAATCATCTTATCATCAAAGTGACTGTGAAATACTCTAATTAGGGTCACTACTTATTGGTTGGATACTTCAAAAACTATTCGAATGAGTTTAAAATCCTCAATACCCATTATTTTCCAAAAGGACATTTTAAGTCCTAAACTTTCAGAACTCCCAAAATTCATCCGATTGGACTTATTTTCAATCCATTTCAATATCATCAGACTCTAATATCTATTCAAGGTATTTTTCAAATTATCGGGGTTGAGTCTCCAAAATCACTATTCAATTGTAAATACTATTAACCCAAATTCACTATTCATCCAGAAATACTATTAATTGAAATTGTCTGGATTTAATTCAAAAGTGTCACCTAAATCCTCAAAGTACATTTCAAGGCTTTTAAAGTTCGTTTAGACTCATTCTTTAGCTTTTTGGAGTTTTTGAAAAAATTTTGGGAAATTTCTGATTGAGTCTAGAACCATCTCTGATCTATCCATGATCTCCGTTATCACCTCAATAATACATTTAAATGCTTAAATTACTCTAGTACACCATAAATAGAGCATACTCTATAAAATGCATGTACAATACATTACATAATACAATAATCGAACTAGGATATTACAAGCCAAGCCCAAAGACTTTGTGAAGTTACGAGTCAATAAGGTCTTGAACTTAGAAGGTCATAAAGGGTGGAGACTTGGAACAATATAGGAGTTTTAGGACTTATGTTTGTTGAGATAGAAAGAGGTTTGATTCATTGGGGAGAAACTAATTATTTGGCTAATAATGCTTTTTCTAAGCATAGGACGAGGGTGAGGGTTGAGGTCTCTGGCTATCAGTAGGATGGTTAAAGGGATCACAGTAGTTGGGTGGTGGCTAGAAAGTAAGCAATTAAAAGATATGTACCCTTTGAATATTATATTTCAGGTTTTCAGTTTTCTTAAAACAATCGTTGATATAAAAAAATAAACTTTATGATCAAAGAAGATAGGTTTCTTTTTTTTTCTTTTTGGAAAAGAGAGTTATGCAAGTTTGACTCTCATTTTATCCATGTTTAGTAGTCTATCCTTAGGAGCTGTAGGATGAATAATCATTTTTAGAGTGATAATAGATGTGAAAGTATCTAGTGTGATTGAAACAGTAATTGATCCTAATATAGTAAAAAAAATTAGGCGGTTAAAGGGTTTTATGTGACTATTATCTCTCTTATCTGACAGTGGGTCCCATTAGGCCACATGAAATACATGTGGTAGTATGCACCATTATCATATTGTAAAAATTACTAAATAATGCCACATCAATATAAGTGTAACATTTAACTGATGGAAGATTAACTTCATCAAATTTTATGTCCAATTCGAGTTTATTTTGCACCTTTTAGAAAAATTAAAGTTCAAATTAATTACTTTCAAATCTTAGGGTTTAAATTATTTTCAGATAAAAATCTTTAGGTTTAAAATGCACTTGTGGCTTAAAAGTAAATAAGAAGTTATATTTGTAACAAACTGAAACTTAACCATAATGTTAATGATAAAGTAAACATCAAGTTATATTTTTAAAAAATTTAATCTTTAGAAATTTTATTAATATAATTTGTAATTCTGACTCGTATTACAAAATTAGATAAAGTTACAATTTTAAGATATGTTTTACATGTAAAAGTATAAGCAATATTGCTCAATATAAACTCACTTGATATTTCTAAATAGAAACTTATCCTTGATTTGTTTATTAAATTCAAATCTTTCACTCAATTAGTATACTTGAAATAAATTTACCTTTAGAATAATTTTATTTAATTAAAAATGAACTATATTAAAATAGATATTAACATTATAAATTATCAGTAGTACAAACTTAAACAAAGTCATGTTTATAATTAACTTTATGATAATGTCAAATTATGATTGGGTCTTTCCCACCTAACATCTTTTCTAGGTCATCCAAACATAGGATGTTCTTACTTCTTTGTTGCTAAGATAAGTTAATATTATCATATTTTAAAGGATTAATACCTGCATTTATTAACATTAAAATGACATTTATAGCAATAATTTAGCATCATCACTAGTTGTCTTAAGCATGATCACTCTGACAAGTAATCTATAATTTTCTTATTAAACTTTTAGATAATAGCATATAGAGTTTATGACTTGCTTTATTTGCCAATGCTTATGAATTCCCATTATATGTATGCATAGGAATTTAATAGTTTGATGAGAAAATATAATTTTGTGAATTCATATGGTATTTATAAAGAGGTGAAGGTAGACAAGCATAATGTGTTGTGTCTTATAATGAAAAGTATGATCACATCTATCATAAGTGTAGAGTGATAATATATTTTAAATGATGATGTGTCATATGTATACAATAAAATGTATTATTTGTGTGAGTGTGTTGAGTTACTTATAGGCCAATCATTAAGTGACATATGTTTGTTACTACATCTCTCTTAAGCAGTTAAACTTCTCCTTTTTGGGATAGTCTTAATGGTTCTCTCCCTCTAAAAGATGTCCTCCTTCTTGAAGGAGTATAAGCTTTCCTTACTATCAAACGATTTGAGGTTGTGCTCCCTTTTAATAGAGTTAGAGGGTGTGATGTTGCTTGTCACCATAACTTAGGAATACAGAAGCTTAGAGACATATAAAATCCTACTTGATGAATTTATTGTTTTTGTTCAGTGTGATTCCTAATTTTAGCCTTCTATTATAATCTTAAGTTATTATCTTACTATAAATTATTTGGCTTCATCCATCCTTCTCTTATGATATGATAGCCTGAATAATAAACAAAAATACAAGAGTAAAGGAGTAGTATCATTAAATGAGTTTGTATATATGTGGACAATTTTTCTCCCCACAGAACACTTTATACATATGTATTCATTTCTTAGTTGAAACATATTTAATATATGATATAAGGATATTTTGTATATTTAGGTGCCTTTTGTGATCTTTATTTCTTATGTATATAAGGTGATGAATATGTTATCAAGTTGTTTATTTTTTTTCTTTTTTTATCCATATATTTTAAAATCTCTATGAATTCTTGTAAACTTTTAACTTTGACTATCAACTTTCAAATTCTATAAAAAAAAAAGTGTGTTAGAAAAATATATAAAGTTATATACTCTATTTTTTGTAAGGTTTTATATGTATGTAGGTTGTTGAGTTTGAGAGTTAAATAACTGCCCTATATTATGTATTCTACCAAATTATTATGGTAAATGTTTTTGCTCTCATTTTCTTATGAACATAGGCGAAGCCTAACTATATAAATTTATGTTCCTATTTCTCTATTGTGGTTGTCTTGTGTAATTAATTTCCCTAAACCAATATTTAGCCTAGGATATTTTTGCTACTAAACACTATTTATTTATAACAATCTGGTATCAAAGACATAAGCTTTCAATTACTTTAGAAAAAGAACAACAGTAACAAGGACCAATTTTGATACATTTACTTGTTTTGTGGTAGGCGAAGATGAAAGTTACTTTGATACAAAACGGAATGTAGAAAGCATTATTAAAGGAAGAAAAGATGTCAACTACTTTGAACGAGGACCAAAATAAGGAGATAGGTAACAAAGTATTCAATATATCTAGTTGTAAACAAAGTATTCAATACATCTAGTTGTGTCTGTCCAACGAAGAGCTACAGAAGGTTATTCATAAAAATATCATAACGTCTTTATGGAAGAAATTAAAGTCACTATATTTTTAAAAAAGCCTCACCATTAAGTTGATTGTAAAACAATGCTTGGTCATATTGTAAATGGAAAACGTACCTCCATTAAAACTCATATCGATTAATTTAGTTCCATTATCAAGAATTTGAAAAATATAGTGATTAAAATTGATGAGGATGATTACAACTATTAATGGTATGGAAATTATTACTATGAAGAATTTAAAATATTTTAGGAGCTCATTAACAAAGAATTTCATGGTAATTTTAATGAAATTAAACATAAACTCTTAGCTTTAAAAGGGTTAATTAGTAAAATAAATTATATCACCTTTTAGTTACAATCCTAATGAAAATATAAAAGTATAAATTTGATTTATCAATATTGTAAGAAAAAAGGAAAAATTAAGATTAACTCTTGAAAGCTAAAGAATAAGAATAAAGGTGATAACAACAAACTTCCTAAATCTAGTGTTATAGATAAGAAGTATATAAGTGGCATTCTCTTAGTGACTAAGATGAAATACTGATCTCATCGTAAAAGGATTTTGGGTATTGCTTGTTCTTTTTACATGTTTAAAATAGTAATTGGTTCTCTACTGATTAAGTTATCAATAATGGATTATATTAGTATGAAACAACCATTTTGTCAAATTATTGGTATAACAATAATTCAAATCAAGATGAATGACAATGTGATGAGAATTCCAACAAATGTTTGTAACATTCCAAATTTGAAAAAGAATTTAATTTTCTTAAGTAAGCTTGATGCTAATAAGTATTATTACATTAGTGAAGGTAAAGTGTTAAAAGTCATAAAAGTACTTTGGATATGAAAGAAGCCAAGAATATTGGTACTTTGTATGTTCTTGATGGAACTTCTGTTGTAGTTACTCTTCAAAAAATTACATCTTCTTTATCAAATTCTCATGTCATCAGGTTATAGAATATGAGACTGGGACACATAAGCAAGAAAGGTATGACCATGTTGAGGAAAGGAGGATTAATGAGATGGCAGAGAACATCAAAATTAGATTTATGTAAGTGTTGCATCTGTAGGAAGAAGAAAAGAATGAGCTTTAGTTTAGCGACATATAGAACCACGTATATTATTGACCACATCCGCAAATATCTTTGAAAACAACTCAAATTCCTTTAGGATATAAAGTTCAGCAAATGCTTACCTTTATTTATAACTACTCTATAAAGGTATAGGTCTACTTTCTTAAACATGTAAGTGATATCTTTATTACATTTAAGTAATGAGAAGATTTGATTGAAGTTAAGTCAAAAAAAATTAAGTATTAAAATTGATAATGGATTGAAATTTTATGAAAGATAATTTAAAAAGTTCAATAAAAGCTATGTTAAAGCCAAACATCATATAATTTTAAAAACTTCTCAATTGAATGGAGTTATTAAGTATGTTAATGTTACATTTTTTGTATATGGCATTGCATATTATCAAATTATGTAAGATAAACTTGCTAACTACTCTTATTTACATATATTTGGTTGTCATGCATCTATATGTGTAAAAGATGATAAATTAGACTCAAAATTTAAAAAGTTTATATTTCTTAGGTATAAACTAAGCATAAAAGGATATAGGTTGTAATGTACTAATCTAAAGTCCTCAAAATTACAATTGTTGATAAGTTTTATATATATAAAAATTTCATTACCACAAGTATACTAATCATAACTTGTAGTATAAAAGATATCATTCCTACAAGGATTGATTAGTCACGTAACAATTGGATCGCATTTTGTCTAAGGTAATAAAAACTTTAATTAATTGAATTAAAATAAAGTAATTGAAATTAAAATAAACTAATAAAACTAAATAATATAAGTAAATAATTGGACTAAAAATAAGAATAAAGTTAATCAATGATGAAAACTTAGGAATTATTTTATCCTTGTTTTGTTTTCCATTTATCTTGTTGATTTAATTTATGCTTGATCCTAAATATCCTAAGGTTTTGATTACCCTCTCTCAGGATCTAATCAAGAAATAACAATTGAAATCGATAATAATATAATTGTCACCTCTCGATTCACAAAAATACTCCTAACTATTTAATTGGATTTAAGGCAATCCTAAGGATAATTAATTCATAATTAAGATCTCTCTTCAATTGTTTATTAAACTGATATTTGTAGGTATATTATTCTACCAACTCTCGTTGCAAACCTTAATAAAAATAATTCGATTCACTCTCTTGATTTATTACCAAGTATAAGCATAACAAATTTCACTAAGCATTGATATATCTATTGAATACAAAAAGAATAAGGTTTGATAAATCAGATCAAAGATAATCTCCAATATGGATTTTGAAACCCATAATCCTCTAATATGGCTTTAAAAACCCGTAATCATGGTTAACATCATAATAATCCAAATCAACATCTAAGATAATGAAATATGTATAGAGAAAAGACAAAAAGTTTGGTGTCTTGATCTAGAAATCTGGAAAATATATAGTTGCTCTTTATGTCTTCTCTTTGATCTCTTTGAATCTAATGTGAAGCCTCCTTTTTGATTTTTTCTATACTTCAATACTTCTTGAGGATTTTAAGGTTCTTTCTATGATTTTCCCACTTAATTTGGTTCCGAAAAAGCTCAAAAATGTCAAAAGTACATTAAAAAAACTCGTAAGTTAGATAAGTTGAAATTTACTAGAATTTGCTCCTTGTTATCGTGGCTTCTTCCATTCTTCAAGTTCTTCCTCTTTTCTTCAATGTCCTATTTCCATTCACTCATAAACACATCAAACTCCCCATGAAACATAAAATTAATATCAAATTCTTAATCTAAACTAATCAAACAATTAAAACCTATAAAACGTTAACAATAACACAATTCTAAGTCCTAATCATATAATTATAATCTAAAAACACAATTAAAAACACACTCAAACACCTAGAAAACATACTATAATATAAATCATATGACAATAAAATAATGGTAAAATGTCAACAAATCTCATGGAATTAACTTAAACTTAAACATCAACAACTTAAAAGGTGTCAACATATTAAATTATTCCTTTCATATTTAAGTTTTTTATTTAAATATACATATCAATCAAAATATTAACACCTTATTTATAAACCTATGGTACTTGTAAGCATGCACTTATTATTAATGATCAATTAAATAGGCAAATTATCACTAAGTAACCCTTTATGAAAATTCTTGCTATTTTTAAAAGATCAATAGGTTTAATTTTATTGTAAGCACCATCTTTTTCGATTTTCTTTAATGATCACCTATTCTTTTAACGCGATGGAAAACACTTTGTCATGAGTATCCCCTTACTACTCAAGTAAGTTATGTTTTGTTATTTAGATTGGTTGGAGTGTCATTCTAGCCTTTTGATGCAAAGATAAACATTTTTTGTGAATACCCTTAATTACTCAGCTATATAATAACTCTCAACTGGCTACCAACTCTATTCTTAATCCAATTTTCTCAAAAAAGGTCAACAAAATAGTAATTCTTATTTTTTTCACATTCTTAACCTATCTTATTTCTTCTTAGTCAATCACTCTCATTAAAAGGTACTAATGATTCTAACTAATTTAACAAAGTGTAATTATAAATGTATCTAAACAATTGTCATAAATTGAAAGAATAGGTTCCATATCCTAATTACATACATATTCATCCCAAAGACACTTAAAACACAAAATTCACAAGTTACTATGCCTTTACAATTTAAATGACCATGTTTAAAGTAAGCTGATTCCATTCAATTCATGCCATTAACACATTCACATCATACACACATCATGCAACCAAATGTTCACACAATGTCAACCTAATCAAAACTAACACAATCCAAATGCCAATTTCACACACAAATAATATGCCAATGCATAAACATCCCCACACTTGAACAATACATTGTCTTTAATGTGGAAACCAAAGTAGTATAAACAAAAAGATATAATAATAAAGAAAAAAGTAAGAGTAAGAAAAATTATGGTGATTCAGGTGGTGATGATGTTGGAGATGGAACTGAGATACACTTCATGTCATAAGCATCCATCAAGTCAACTCTCTACAAAATAAACATAAAGCATAAAAGATAACAAAGCATTAATAAAATAAAATGAAAATAAAAATGTGGCATATCCTAATTGTTGGATTGCCTCCCAAGTTTAAGGTCGTTAGCTCGACATAACCTTCTTATTTACCATCAACTTAGGTCTATAATTAGAGGCTTGCTTCCACCTTTTTCTCCACATAGCAATTTAGTAACTTACGAATAAGTCATATGTTGTAAGCTAATAATAAGGAGATAATTGATCAAATTAAGAAATCTAAGTGATTCCATAATTCCTTTTTCCATAACAAACTATCAATAAAATAAGGATTGATGAAACTTCCTGAAGCTTCAGTTAACTCCAATAGTTTGTCCTATGGGAAGGTGAACTGCTCATTTTTGTCCTCATTCATCTTTTACCACTCTTCTATTTCAATTCTTAAACAGAGACTTTCTTCTCTTCTTCATCCACTATTTCCTCTGTTCTTTGTTCTTCTATCTTTTCTTGGATAGCAACTTCCTTCGTGAATTCAACCTTTGTCTCCTTTTCACTTTGAGGCATTAATAGATGCTAAAAACATGTTATGTTCAATGCATTTTCAGTATACTCATATGGTATATTCTGAGGCCAATTTTGCATGTAATATAGACACTCCTCACATAATTTGGCCCCTGACATTAATGATTGTAGTGATTACCCCCACAATTGTCACATCATAACAAAGATTTTAATTTTACTTCCATGTTGCTTGGAAGAGCCCCCACATTCCTTATGAACAACGCATCAGTAAATTGCTAAATTGAACCTTCAAGTTATAAATGGTAGAGGAGTGGTTCTTTATTATTTGATTAAATTTGGATTCCGTCCTTTCTCACATTCATCTTAGTTGTTGAGCTTAGAGCTTAATATGTTTATTAACTTGTCATACTTAGACTCTAAGGATCCAAGCCTATCTTTCTTGAAATTTGGTGGACCTTACACTCTTATGTTGTTTCCTACATTTATTCTAAGGATAATTTGGATAATTCTGCCACCAAAGATTATATGAGTTTAAGTAACTCTCATTCATGCTATAATGCCTTCACTAGGTTAGAAGAAAAGGTCTATAAGTTGTTCAGCTTGAAGTTGCTATTTTTTTCAAGCCTTATATTAAAGCGCCTATAATCACATAATAAAAGTGTTATAATCCTTAAATAAAAGGAGTTCAAATTGTATAAGATGCATTGGCATATCATTTGTGTGCAAAATTGGCATTTACATTGTGTTAGTTTTTTATTAGGTTAGCATTGTGTGAACATTTGGTTTCATGATGTGCATTATGTGAATGTGTCAATGGCATGAATTGAATGGAATTGGTTTATTTTGAACATGGTCATTTAAATTGTAAAGGCATATTAACTTGTGAATTTTGTGTTTTAAGTGTCTTTGGAATAAATATGCATGTTAATTATGATATGGCACCTATTCTTTCATTTTATGAAAATTGTTTGGATACATTTATAATTACACTCACTTAAATTGGTAGAAATTATTAGTACCTTTTTATGAGAATAATGACTAAGAAAAAATGAGGTAGGCTAAGATATAAAAATATATGTTAAACTCTTATTCTGCTAGCCCTTTTTAAGAAAATTGGGTTAAGAATAAAGCTGGTAGCCAGTGGAGAGTAGTGATATAGCTAAGTAAATGGGGGAATTCATGACAAAATGTTTGTCTTCACTTCAAAAGGCTAAAACGACACTCTAACCAAGCTAAATAGAAAAAATGTAATCTAGTTGAGTAACTAGGAGACTTTCATGACAAGGTGTTTACCTTCACATCAAATGACTAGGTGATCAATAAATAAAATATAAAAGTATAGTGCTGGTAATAAATTAAACCTACTAATCTTTTAAAAATAGTAAGAATTTTCATGAATGGTTACTTAGTGATAGTTTACCTTGATTAATAATAATAAGTATATGCTTACAAGTGCCATAAATGTATGAATAGGGTGTTAATATTTTGATTAATATGTATATTCAAATCAAAACACTTAAACATGAAAGAAATAAGTTAGCATGTTAACACTTTTTAAGTGGTTGATGTTTAAGTTTAACTTAATTCCGTGAGATTTGATGTCATTGTACCAGTATTACATAGTTGCATGATTACGTGTTTATATGTTTTTTAGTGCTTTGTTTTATTTGTGGTTTTAGTTTTTTTTAGGATAAGCAAAGGTTTAAGTGTAGGGATATTAATAGGTGTAGATTATAGTATGTTTTCTACGTGTTTGAGTGTGTGTTTAAGTGTTTTATTATATGATAATCATATGTTTAGGACTTAGAAATGTGTTTTTATTAGTGAGTTTATGTGTTTTAATTGTTTGATTGGTTTAGAGAAAGGATTTGATCTTAATTTTACGTTAGGGGTGATTGATGTGTTTGCTAGTGAGTGGAAACAAGAAAAGTGAAGAAAAGATGAAGAACTTGAAGAATGGAGCTGCCACGATTGTGCACAATACCACATTGTGCAAGCCAAGCCACAATCATGAGATGTTTTTTCTAGTGCATAAGCTTTTTGTATTCTTGATGTTTCAAAGTTAGTTTTTGAATAAATTAAGTGAGCAAATCATAGAAACAACCCTAGAAGCCTCAAGAAGTATTTATGGAAAAGAAAAACACAAAAAGGAGGTTGTACATTATAATCAAAGAGAAGACATCAAGAGCAACTCTAGATTTTCCAAATTTCCATATCAAGACACCAAACTATTTTTCTTTTCTCTTCATAAATTTCATTGTCTTAGATGTTGATATGTATTATTATGATGTTAAACATAATTATGGTTTTATAAATCCATATTAGGGATTGTTCTTAATCTATTTTGTTAAACCTTATTCTTATTGAAATCAATATATATATATATCAATGATTTGGGATATTTATTATTTTTTGGGATATTTATTATGCTTATACTTTGTAATAAATCGATAGAGTGAATCAAGTTATTAAGGTGCACAACAAGAGTTGGTAGCTTAATAGACCTCAAATATAAGATTAATAAACAATTGAAGAGAGATCTTTAGATGTCTGATAAATCCTCTTAGGAATGGTACCTTTTGTACTACAAGTTACAATATGTATATTTACGATATTGAAAGTTTTTACTTAAAACTATCAACAAGTTTTTGGCATCATTGTAGTATAGTAGTGAGTATTCCCACCTATCAAGTGCAATACCTTGGTTTAATCTCCTACAATGGCAAAAAACTTGTTGGTAATTTTTATATAAAAATCTTTCAATATCGCAAGTATACGAATCATAACTTGTAGTATAAAAGATATTGTTCTCGCGAGGATTGTTTAGTCACCTAACAACTTGAATGTACTTTGTATAAGGTAATAAAGTTTTAATTAATTGAATTAAAATAAAGTAACTAAAATTAAAATAAACTAATAAAACTAAATAATCGAATAAATTAATATTTGAGACTAGCAATAAGAATAAAGTTAAGCAATAATGGAAACCTAGGAATTATTCTATCCTTGGTTTATTTCCGTTTTGTCTTGTTGATTCAATTTATGCTTGATTCTAGATGTCCTAAGGTTTTGATTACCCTCTCTCGAGATGTAATCAAGTAATCCTAATTGAAATTTATAATTATAGAATTGGATCCTCTCGATTCACAAAACTACTCGTAACTATTCAATTGGATTTAAAGCAATCCTCAAGATAGTTGATTCACAATTAAGATCTCTCTTCAATTGTTTATTAATATAATATTTGCAGGTCAATTAAGCTACCAACTCTCATTGTGCACCTTAACATAATTAACTTGATTCACTCTCTCAATTTATTACCAATTATAAGCATAAAAAATATCAAAAAATATTGATATATCTATTGAGTTCAACAAAAATAAGGTTTAATTAAAACATACCAAGAACAACCCCCTAATATGGATTTAGAAACTCATTATCATGTTTAACATTATAATAATCCAAATCAACATCCAATACAATGAAATATATGAAGAGAAAAGAAAGAAAAATAGTTTGGTGTCTTGATATGGAAATTTGGAAAATCTAGAATTACTTTTGATGTCTCCTCTTTGATCTCTTTGAATCTGATGTGCAACATCATTTTTGGTTTTTTTTCCTTTAATAATTCTTTAGGCTTCTATGGTCTTTTCTAGTGTTTTCCTACTTAATTTAATTCTAAAAACAGTCTTGTAATTTCAAAAATAAGAAAAAACTGGCGAGCTAGAAAAGATGAAATTTGTTGGAATTTGCTCCAAGCTTTCTTTCACAATTCTTCCATTCTTCAAGTTCTTCATCTTTTCTTCAATTGCTTGTTTCCATTCACTCACAAACACATCAAATACCCCTTGAAACATAAAATTAAGATCAAATAATTTGCTATAAACTAACAATAACACACTTTTAATTCCTAAACATATAATTATCATCTAAGAAAACACTTAAAAACAACTCAAACACCTAGAAAACATACTATAATATAAAATATCAACAACTAATATGACTATTGTATTTGCTAAAAAATTTTATACTTTAATAAAAAAAGGATTTTGTTTCTTCCTTTAATACATATCAAATTCTTTATCAACTTTATATTGTAACTAATTAAATCTAGTTGTTGACTTTAAAGATGATGAAGATTAGGAGAAAGAGGAAGAGAAAAAGATATCGTAATATGAGTCATATAACATAGCTAAGCATACTTAGGATGCCTCTAATTTTAAAAGTAATGGAACACGTGGGTATACTCTTTAACTTGATTTAATTGTCGGGGGGTATACTATATGTGGGGACTAACTTATTTTATCACTTGCTAACTCTTCAATTTTAACTATTCTAAAAACTGAAGGGTTATATTTTATGGTTCAATTTTTAACTTTTCAAAAAGAAACATAGCTAAGCTTAAAGAAGAGAGAGAAATTAGGATGTTGCATAGTTTATATAGACGAATTTGGTAAACTATTCCTTAGAAATAGCACAAGAAATATATAATATCAGTGGGTCTCTTACATAATATGAAGTTATTCCTTGTAATGATTATACTAAAAGGTTAGTAGCTATTTATAAAGAGATTAAGTCCTTCTAGAAAATGATTAATTAAATATACGTAAAATCAAGATCATTAGTTTGCAAATGAATCTTTAATAATGCTGACATTATAAAGGGGAAAATGTAAGGTGTAATGCTTTATTAGTTGAAAAAGTTACAATCAAAAAAAGGAAGTTGACTTCAATGATATATTTTTCTCATGTTATATAAAGTAGCTTTATTTTTGTTTTACTTTCTCCTGCTTCTATATATGATCTTAAATTGGAGCAGATATATGTTAAAGCAACTTTTTATAATGTAAACTTAAAGAGAAATTTTAAATAAAAGAATCTAAGGGTTTTGTTGTTAAAGGAAAAAAAGAAACCATATATGCTTACTTAAGAAGTTTTTGCGTAGATTGAAATAATTAGTCAGGTAATGATATAATACATTTTGACTTATTTATGATTATTTATGATTACTCGTGTAATAAGTATGATAATTGTATTTATTAAAAGATATTTCTTCATGGATCATTCGCTTATTTACCATTGTATATTTATGGCATGTTTATTGCTATTAAGAAAATATTTGAAGTTAATTAATTAAAATCCTTGTTAAGTAAAAGTTTAAAATGAAAGATTTAGAGGCTATGAACACAATTGTAAGTATAAAGATCTTTTAAGACAAAGAGAAATGAAGGTTATGTCTCATTTTTATTCATAATATTTTTAGTATAATAAATACCACACTCACTCACCATAAATAAATTTTGATGTTGATTACATATCTTGTGTTCTATTCTCTAATATATTTGGTAGTATTATATGTACTTTGGTATGCAGTTTTCCTAATATTTCACATATTATTAGCATTATTAACATACATGTGCCTAATTTTGGAAAGGAGCATTGACATATTATTAAGTGGATTCCAATGTACTTACAAGGTAGTATAAATACATGTCTAAAGTTTAGTAAGAAAAAAGAAGGATTGCTTGACTTAGATTGTAATAATATCATGACAAGAGGAATTCCTTTACTAGTTATCTATTTTCTATTAATGGATGTGCAATCAGTTAGAAACCAATTTTTACATGTTATATTTGTGCTCGGTACTACAAAAAAAGAGTATATAGTTGTTACAAAAGCTTTCAAATAAGCTATTTAGTTCACACGTTTAATTACTAAATTCAAATTAATTTCTAAGGTTATATTTGTTCATTATGATAGTCAAATTCACTACAGCAAAAAGTGCTTTAGGCAACAAACAAAAGTGTGGCTATAACTACAATTATCGTTGCCTTTTTATTAAGGTAATAGAATTCATATCATTACAAGAAGTGACTCTGCAATAAGTATAAGGAAATAGATTTTTTTGATTAGGCTACAAAATAAGAAATATTGCTTTAAGCTTAGGCTAAGGTAATATATTAGTTTCAAACCATAACAACTATGTTAAATAGATATTGCATCACTTTTAATTCTTTATAAGGCAATAAAAATTTTTAGGCAACAATTTATTCTTTTACTACCAATATTATTTACCATAAAATCAAACTATTGTCATTATATAGGCAACATCCATATATATGTTAAAAGAAATATATAAATATTAATGTACGCCTTAACTGCGTACATACTATCAAATGTAAACGATAAAAATTAGTATTTATTATAATATATAATCCTGAAGGTCTTGTAAATTTCAATCTTTTAATATATTTAAAACACAAAAGCAAAAAATTTCTAGTTAAAATATTCATATACAATATCATCCACCATTCTATATAGAATATAGGTAAATTATTCTAAATACTAAACAAAACCAATATGTATGGACGATCTAAAATTCTTCACCAAGTACCTCCTTGTTCGCTCCTAATCATCACCATCCTACAAAAAAAAGAAAGAAAGAAAAAAGAAGTGTATTAGAATTGTAACTACTATGCTCACAAGTTGATATATCTAAAAAATGAAATACTAACTACTTTATTGTGACATCAATTTAATCAAGAAAAATAATATAGTCCAAAAACTAACAACATAATGATTAAATTCTCTTGATGAACAAATTCAATAAACATAAACATAAGCAGCTAATCTCAGCAAAAAAGATAACAAGATTATATATAAAAACAATGAATTAAGGAAATTTGTTACCTAATATTCTTCTTGTTGATATATATGGTTTGGAGAAATAGAAGATTATTTTCTTGATTGATTAGGTGTAATCAATTTACGTAGCATGTCTATTTCGATGATGTTAGCTTGCACAAGGTGAGATTGAATAAGGGAGAACATTTGTTTCATCATTTCTTCTCTATCAGCTTTATTTTATTTTAGTTGCCTTTTCATTTCCAATTATTCTAACTTTCTCTTGTTCTAATTCCTTTCTCATTCTCTCCTTTTCAACTTTTACTTTTTGGTTCATCTCTTCTTCTAATGCAATCTTAATGGACTACAAATACTTATTAGGCACTTTGTACACTCACCATTTTTTTTTTTTGATAGTAGATGCTTTCACACCTGTTTAAAAAAGTTTATTATGTCAAAGCCTTATTACTCCCAAATCAGCCACAACTTAATCAAGCTTTTCACTATCATTTTCCTTTTGCACTTCTTTAATGCAAGCCTATAAAAGAAAATTTGTAGTCATAGTAATGAATGCAAGAACCATATATGATTACAAAAAACCTACTATAATTCCAGTTATACTAGAAATAACTCATTTTAACAAAAAAATCAACAACATACAAAACAAATAAAATGGAATCAAAAACACTTGAAATAAGTAATAAATTTGGGCATCTCAACAAAGGTAGCAACAATATAGAAAATTATTACAAAACCAGCATTACTCACAATTTTCTCCCTAATAGCTTCAATAAATTGCTTGTACACTTTTCCAAGATTTCTTTTATAAATTACAATATACATTTCAGCATTAGAGAGTGAAGTTTTATACTCTCTTTCATTTTTCTATCCATGGAAACAATTGTTAATTATAATTTAGAAATAATTTTAAAAATTAAAGCAGTTTCTTAATAGATTATAACTCATTGGAGAACTTACCAACTTAGCATAAATACTTGCAAAGATCTTAAGACTAGCTTTGTGCATTTCAGTTTATTGTTTTCTATTTTGAACATTGGTTTCAACAATTTGCTGCATATTGAAGCTTTATATTAGTTAGATATCATGTAACTAATTTGTAAAAGGTAATAATAAATATCATACCTTCATATCTAGGTGGTTCCAATAAGAAATGAGATCCTCAAATACTTCTTTGCTTATATAGTTAGGACGATTGGCCATTCTTTCTGTATCTGTCTTATACTGTTTAAAATGCTTTTGCTTCACTCTATAGGTGTAAAGTCTCCATGCATCTCCAAAAGTTTTCAAAGTCCATTCTTTACCTTCTACTGGCAGAATATATCTATTGTGCAATGTAATAAATACTTATTCAAATTTCATAAATCAAAATTGAAAAGGAGTATTAAGATAATGATTTCTTACATTAACATATTCCCAAATAGGTTCTTTGGGAATCTTTAATCAATTAACATGGTTTAAAGGTGCAAGATTTTGTTTGGGAGCTATAATACCTAAGAAAAGCATGAATTCAGTCAACGACTTCTCATCCGGACCAATCGCCTGATTAAGAGCACTGAAAAAATTTAGTTTGTATTGTTCCATCGATCTTTCATGAACCTCCTTAAGCAAAGTTGGACCTCTTCCCTTCTTCTTCAAAAATTATTTATTCAAAATAATTATTAATGTTAATATATATAATAGAAATTATTTTTAAAATAGTATAATATAAGATTATTTTTTGCATTAAGCAGTAGCAATTTCTGCCATTTTTGCGCTTATATCATATCCATTATCTTCTACTACATCTTCATATGGTTTAGATTGTTGTTCCATCCTTTTAGTTATTACTCCTTTCCACCTTAGAAAAGCATACTCTTTTTGATCAATCCCTTCCCTTAGTTCGCCTTCTACTACATTTTCATGTATATAATCCCCTCCATTTACTTGTTCATTTGTGGTTATTATTGAGCAAGTTTTTTTTCTTTCCACCTTAAAAAGTTATTAATACTACCTGAAGGACATAAAGGTTGCGATCTGCCATTCTTCTTAGAGGATTGGTCCTTTCCTTTCTATTAAAATTTGTCATAATTAAAACCAATGGAAAGAAAATTAAATTACAAGTTTTTTTATATATATAAATATCAAAAAATGCATTCACATTATAAAGAGGATTAAAAAAACTGTTAATATGGTAACTATAAGCAAACTAAATGTAACAGTAGAATAATCACATATATATTACTAAAGTAAATGAAAAAACATGTAATTTTTCTTTAATAAATTGGCCTTGATATTCACTATTCTCCAAATGCTCTTCCTTTCTATGTAACAGATCAGATGAATCTTTTAGTTCATAGGCACGATTCTTCTTCTGTTGCTTTCTTACAAAATTAACTATAAACCCTAGTGCAACAAATTTGGTTGCATATGTTTTCTTCTTCCCTTTTTCATTATGAAGAACTATTATAATAAAGAATATTGTTGGTAAGAACCATATATAAATTATTAGATTAGTAGAGTATATTTAAACATATAGTATCAAAATTATCTTTTTAATAGATAAAGAAAAATAAATAAGGACCTTCTATAAAAAATTATTGATCATTATCCATCCAATCCCAATCAGTGTCATCAAAGTCTAAATCATCTTCATCATCATCATTTTATGTTTCTATATTTAAGATATTAGAAGGTATGTCCACAATGTCTACAGTTAAATCTTCTCTGGACTAGTTACGGTCCATGTCAGCATTATTTCGAAAGAAATCACTGACATAGTCATTTGGTTCTCCCTAATATGTTTCTTCAACATTTGCATCATCATCAAAAGGTACATCAAATAAATACTTGGGCTCCTTCTTCTCCACATAATAACAACCTTCCTTAATACAATCAATGTTGATTGCAAAATAATCTATTAGTTTTATGCTCAAAACTCGCATGTATATGGATTGTCACTTGTAGTTAAAAAGTGAATATCGATCCCACAAAGATTGTGCTTAGGCACCACTTAATTCAAATCAATCTTTACTTAAGACTCAAAATTGTTTTATGGAAAATAAACAAAAAAATTAAATTAAAATTAAATGACTAACAACGAACAATTGAGAACACCAAATTGCAAAAAATTGAAATTCAAGATTTAAACAACTAGAGATCAATTTTTTCCCTATCTTGTCTTTCTCCTATTTTATTAATTGAATTATGTCTCACCTAAGATATCCAAATATATTAATTACCCTCTCTTAAGGTATAATTAATTGTCCCTAGTCAAATTAAATGAAGATGATTAAGCAATCTCTCAATCTACTAAATCACTGCACTAATTTAACTAGTTATTAAGTTATCCTATGGGTGATCAATTAAATTATCCAAGATCTCTCTTTCAACTAATCAATTAACGTGATGAATGCAGGTCTATAGAATGTCAAATCTTGTTGTACGATGCTACACATATTACCTTACTCAATCTCTAGATCTATTGCAAAGTATAAATGTATTCAACGTTCATTAAAGACATCTTTCAATCAAATCAATAAAATAAGAGTTTAATAAGATAGTTCAAAAGTAATTCCTAAAAATAAATCAGCCGCTCATGGTATCTATAACATCTCCAGAAATTGAATATTCCATCATACAATGACTAGAAGAGATAAAACAACTAAAAATTAAATAAAAAGAACTCCTCCTCTTCTCTGTCAAAATCTAGAAATTTCGATGTTGGTAAGCTCTTCTCCCAAATGTGATTGATGATTCTTGAATCTTCACCTTTCTCAAGACTCAAAACCTAGATTTTTCACTTAAGGAGGCTCTTCTACACAAAGTTCTCACGTCCTCCTCCATCCATAGGAGTTTATTATCTTATATAGTCTAGAAAACATTAAAAAAAAAAGTGAACCCCGCATATGTTCACGGATTAGACATCCCACGATTGTGGGAATTGGCATGATTCCCACGATCGTTGCCAATTCCCATGATCATGGGTTCTTGCGTCAGAATGCTTCCTCTTCTCTTCTCTTTTGGTCTTTAGCTCTATCTCAAAGTTGCCAACCTTCATTCTTACATTAAAATAATCAATTCTTACCCTAAATTAACATCAAACATAAAAGAACAACAATGAAGATCAAACTAAAAGAAAACATACAAAATGAATCCTAAAATATAACAATAATAAACTATTATGCAAGAAACACGTGCCAAATACTTAGAAAAACACAAACTAATGCACAACTATCAACTTCCCTAAACTTAAACCTTGCTTGTCCTCAAGCAAAATAAAAACAATCAATCAATTCCATCACTTCATTTTCACAAAGATCAAAGCATACAATCCCTTAAATTTTAACCAACTCAAATATCAAGTTATTACACATATCATGACTACTTTTCATTAGTGTACCTAAGCAAACTCAATATATGGCACCATCACTTAAAGATAAGTATAGATACAAAATGAATCTTCCTTACGGTTTCACTCATTTCTCTCAAGTGTTTGATGGTTAGTGTTTTGCTTAAAATTCCTATAGGAAACTACACTACCATAGGCTTGCCAATGATTGCATGCATAAATAAATCAAAAGGACTTGTTTTAGGTTGTAATGTGGTAAAGATTAAGGTGAGTAAAATAAGTAAAGGGTTTAACATAAGCATTCGTAAAGTAAAAGGCAGGTACAAGGGATAACAAAATATAATTCTTAGATACACAAGTATAAATATGCTACTCAAGTGCTTTTCCTTTTTCTTTTCTTTTCTTTTTCTTTTCAAAATAATTTTTTTCTTTTTTCTATTTTTTCTTTAAACAAGGAATTAACTATGAATAAAATAGCAACTAAATACAACGTGATTCAAAAGTAGAAGTATCCACAACTCATCTAGAGAAAAAATTTTCGCAACAATCCCAACTAATGCATTACTTAATACTCTACTAAGCTTGTGAATGGGTAGGTTAATGGGGTTTCGAGTTTCAAAATTTTTGGGTATTTTAGAGAAACAAAATGGTTAAAGCTCAACGGGGGTAGCAAGAGATAATCAAAGGTAGGTCATTTAAGCTAAAGGTTAACACAAAAAAAACTTAATCATCTCTATTAAGCATGCATCCAGTAGACTCAAACCGATTCAAAGCAAGTTCTGAGGTAATAACCTAAGGAAGCATCACACAATAAAGAAATAAAATGACTATAGATGGAGTCATATAGGCTTAATCCTCACATTGTCTTAAATAAAAATTCATTATGCATCTCTACACTACCTCTTTGATTAAATGTCAAATTGTGAGTAAGCTTATGTAACCATCTACTTTTCATTACTCAATATGGTTCACTTTCAACTAAAGTAACCTAATCCAATTTCAAGCATGCATTCAATCTAATTCCAACTAACATGACAGAATCTCATGGCAAAGAAAATCAAAATGATTCAAGTGCGGCTCAATTTCTAAACACAAAAACAACATAATATGCCTAAACACTCATCCTATTTTAAAAATGCAAACAATGACTAAAACAATGCAATTAACAACGTAAGTGTTGCCTCCCCACACTTAAAGAACACAAGTCCTCAATGTGACAAGGCAACCACAAAATAAAGAAAAAATGACATCAAACCAAACAAAAGATATAAAACCAAACAAAATACAAAAAACCAAACAAAAGAAATAAAACCAAACAAAAGACATAAAAAACTAGTAACGTAATTAAAATAATGTAAAAATTTTAGGGTAAGAAGGGCTTATAGAGATTATGGTGGTGATGGTGTTGGCAAAGGGGTTTTAAAATTATTACTACAAAAGAATTTAAGGAATTTCTTCTTCATGTACCACTGCTCCTTGTGAACTTGTCTCGTCTGGGTACCGAGTTCATTAATTTGCGATGTCATTTACTAATGATTAGAGGCCATCTAGTTAAGGATTTGTTGAAATATGTCGACCTCTACTAGTGCAATTGGTTCCTCTTCCACTACTTCTTCTTGTGGCTCTGGAGCCACTTGGGATGTGAATGGTCTGGAAGTGGTTGTATCCTTGCCCTTCCTTTTCTTAACTGTAGTGCACGTCTGAGGATTTCAGGGCTCCATATAATAGGGCTCCAAAATTTCAAAACACTGCAAATAAGATATGTCAAACATATCATATTAAGTTGTACGTACATTATCCATATCAAGGTTATAAAACAAAGCCAATGCAGTACATTATCCATATCAAAATAAAAGCTCTTCTTATTAACATAACTGACAATAGATCGAAAAATCCAATGAGGTGTATTTATTTTGACTTTCGGATCTACGCACCAAAGGAAGAAAAGTTCTTTAGCCGAGCACTTATTACTTTCAATTTTATTAAAAACCATTCAGCACATAAATTTATATAGAAGTAAGTGCTTGGCATTACGAATTAAGGTATTTGGTGCATTCCTAGAGTCAAATTTAGCTTTACTCGTTGGAATTTTCTAGTAATTATCCACATCAAAGTCATCGTGATCATCTAAAATTTTTGTTTTTAAAAGATCAAAAATGCACAAATGGCATTATAATCAAGTTTATAAACATCACCAGCTATGCTAAACTAGAATACATCCATTTTAGGATTACAGTGCACAGTGGTGAAAAATTCGACAGTCATCAAAGGGTAAATCAAGACATCATAACGAATGAACTACCCCAACCAATGTTCGCAGCTAATCGCTCAATCACTCCTATAGTTTCTAATAATTCAAAGTCAAAATATCTAGGAGAAATTAATTCTCTATCTCTAAAGTCCCAAAAATGCATATCATCGTCTTCCGAATAAATGGGGAATGGGGCACGAAAAGTGACCGCCATATCAAGTTTATCTTAACTAGAGACTTGAAGGTGCAATTTGTCAGTTGGTTTCCGAGCTACCATCTTCTTTGGAGCCATTGTGAAAGAGAAATCTGCAAAAATAAAGAAAAAGAGATGAGTTCATTTTTTAGAGAGAGAAAAAAATCTCACCAAATCTTTTAATTCTTGAATGATTATTGTATAATAAGAGAAAAAGATTATAAGATTGATGGAAGAGATGAAGAAAATACCTAGAGATTAGTGTAAGATGAAGGATTTAAGAGAGTGAGAGAGTAGGTTTTCGTGTTTGTAGAGAGAGAGTGTGTTAAAAGATAAAGAATGAAGAAAGAAGAAGAGAAGAGGAAATTTTATAATTTCCCTCGAATGGGCCTTCCCACGATCGCGAGAATACCCCTCATTCCCACGATTATAGGTTTTCTCTCTAGAAACTTTTTGGAGAGATTTCCCACGGTCGTGGGAATCACCCCTATTCCTACAATTATGGGTTAACTCTCTAAAAACTTTCTGGAGAGTCTTCCCACGGTCGTGGGAAACTTACCAATTCCCATGATCATGGGTTGATGCAATTTTTTCATTTCTAAACCTTCTTCCAAGCCTAACATGCATTGTCAATAATCCCGCCACCTACAAACACATCAAAATCATCTAACCAACAAGAAAGTCGAAGGGAAAACAAGTTAAAACTCAAGTAAAATCTAAATACATACCTAGCAAATTCAAATCAAACACAATCATAACTAAATAAATCAATCAGCCAAGTAAACTAGAAACAATTAGAGGAAAACAAAATTCCATAGGTTGCCTCTCATCCAGTGCTTTCTTTAACATTTATAGCTCGACGCTCTCCTTGTGCTTAAGGTAGTTCAAATGAACAGTACGGTGGTAGTGTAGTCACTGATCTCAAACTCTACATATGAGTTATCCTATTGTGGATTCCACCTTCCTTGTGGTTTTCTTTCCTTCGCCTTCTCTTATGCGATGGTTTCTTTATGAATGCATTCCCAGAATCCTCAATCTTTTTCCATTATCCTTGAGGTTCGATTTCCTTGATATTAGTTGGAAGTAGAAGGGAACTGTTGTCTTTCTTTGACACTTTGAAGGTTATCTGTTACTTTTCTACCGTCGGAGTTAGTTCACCCCATCAATGTCAATTATCAAATGAGAAGTAGCCAGGAACGGTTATCCAAGGACCATAGGGATTTCTGCATCTTCTCTAATATCCAGTATATAGAAAACTGTGGGGAAGATGAATCTATCAATTTTTACTTGCACATTCTTAACAATCCCCTTCAGTTGGTGCACTATTCTATCGACCGTTTTTCACTAATATCTTTGTGGGCTCTAACTCTCCTAACCTCAACTTCTGACTAAAAGTGTAGGGCATCATGTTGAAACTTGCTCCCAAATCCATGAATGCCCTGGCTATGTTGACTTTATTGATACTGCAAGGAATGAAAAAATCCCCTAGGTCTTCTCTCTTCTATGTTATGTTAGGATTTCCTTCTGCTATATGCTCCTCAATTTTTTCTTGAATTTTTCCTTTAACGTGAGTTTTGTTTATAGTTGATTCATAATATCCTTAATCTTGTTTGACTCAACCTCCTTGAAATTCCTTATTGCTCTACTTGAACTTGAGTTTTGCTGAGTAAAAATAGGATATGGAATTCCATGTTGAGGCTTCTTGATTGGCTCAATTACTAGCTCACTTAGAAGGACTTTCAAAATTATTTGTCCTTCTCTTTTGTCTACGTCATCCATCACATGTTCAATTTCCTTTTTCTCTGTCTAAGTGATGGCCATGATCTATTCCTTTGGGTTGACCTCAGTATTACTCGATAGACTACTTGCACTTCTAGAAGACAAAGTATTAGCAAGTTGACCTACCTGAACCTCAAAATCGTGGATAGATAAGGCATGATTCTTCACAATTTGGTCAAACTTTGCTTTCATCCTCTTCTGACTTTCCTCCTAACTGGCAAACATCCTCTTTTAGTTTTCTTCTTGAGTTGCCAGTTTGGACCCCAAAATATCCATCAGCTTATCCATTTTGCTCTCCATCGACCCAATCCTATCTTGTTGAAATCTAGGAAGTCCTTGCGATCTTGCTTGGCCATCTGTATTATTAGTGCTCCAAGAAAAATTTAGATGGTTCTTCCACCCTGGATTATAAGTATTCGAGTAAGGGTTATTACCTCTTTGTGGCTGGCACAGGTAATTTACCTATTCTTTACCACTGGCTCCCAACATAAAACACTCAGCTGAGTCATAGTTGCTTTGTCCACATAGCTCACACTGTGCTTGCATCACTTTAATTGTAGATGACGATGCTCCTTACATGTTGCTCAATTACTTTGTAAAGGTCGTGATTTGTGCCTGCAAAGCAGTAACAGAATCAATAGGGATCATACATTTTTACTTCTTTTACCCTTGTCTATTCCTCTCACTTAACCACATGCACCTGTTGCTCACTAAATCTTCCAAAAGGTCACGAGTTGCTTCAATAGTCTTCTTTATTAAAGAACCTCCAGCGGCTACATCTATTATTCCTCTTATGCTCGAATTCACACCATTATAAAACGTCTACAACAAGAACTCCCTCGGAAGGTTGTGGTGGGGACAGGTTCTCTATAATTCTTTAAATCTCTCCCAAGCTTCATACAGAGATTCCCCATCACTCTGCTGAAAATTTGTGATGTCCTTTATGATTCTCGTCATCTTGGTCAATGGAAAATATTTTGCGAGAAATGTTTGGGCTAGTTGCTCCCAAGTAGCGCCCGATCTTTCAAAGTGAAAGAAAATAATCTCAATTTTACTACATCATTGGACATTCCATTGAACAGAAAGGTGACGCAAATGTCCAAAAAATTAGCAATGTGGGCATTTGGATCTTTATTGGATAGCCCATAGAATTGCACATTATTCTGCAATATGTTGAGAAGTGCCAGCATGATCTCAAAATTGTTAGCCTGAATTGCTGGCCTCGCAACTCCTTAAGGACTGAATCCTAGCCTCATGAAGTCCATCAATGTCCTCTTTGCTCCTCCTTGCTCTCCTTCTATAGTCATATCTCTTTGTATAAGATTTTAATGCTTCACTATTCTTAACTCTCGTTCCTGTCTCGCAATGTTAGATAACTTTTATTTACTAATTTCTATCAATCTTTGCATGCTCCTTGTGCTCATGCACTTGCAAATACACAAGGAAAAGTATCACAAACTCTTAAATCAAAGTAATCTAAACTAAACAAGATGCTAAACAAACAATCCCCGAGAACGGCGCCAAAAACTTGTTCATTGCAAAAAAATCTACTAGTTTTACAATCAAAATTTGCAAGTATACAGGTCGTGATTTGTAGTTAAAAAGTGGATATCGATCTCACAAGGATTGTGTTTAGGCTCCACTTAATTTAGATCAATCTTTCCTTATGACTCGAAATTGTTTGATGGAAAATAAACTGAAAAATTAAATTAAAATTAAATGACTAACAATGAACAATTAATAACGCCAAAATGTAGAAAATTGAAATTCAATATTTAAACAACTAGAGATCAATTGTTTCCCTATCTTGTCTTTCTCCTATTTTATTAATTGAATTATGACTCACCTAAGATGTCCAAATGTATTAACTACCCTCTCTCAAAGTGTAATCAATTGTCCCTAATCAAATTAAATGAAGATGATTAAGCAATCTCTCAATATACCAAATCACTCCACTAATTTAACTAGTTGTTAAGTTATCCTATGGGTGATCATTTAAATTAGTCAAGATCTCTCTTTCAACTAATCAACTAACTTAATGAATTTAGGTCTATAGAATGCCAACTCTCATTGTACGATCCCACATGGATTACCTTACTTAATCTCTCAATCTATTGCAAAGTATGAATGTATTCAGCATTCATCAAAGACATCTTTCATTCAAATCAATAAAATAAGAGTTTAACAAGATAGTTTAAAAGTAATCCCTAAAAATAAATCAGCCACTCATGGTGTCTATAACATCCCCAACAATAGAATATTCCATCATACAATGACTAGAAGAGATAAAACAACTGAAAATTAAATAAAAAGAACATCTCCTTTTCTCTGCCAAAATCTGGAAATTTTGGTGTTGATAGCTCTTCTCCTAATTGTGATTAATGATCCTGGAATCTCCACCTTTCTCAAGACTCAAAATCTAGATTTTCAGTCAAGAAGGCTCTTCTACACAGAGGTCTCACATCCTCCTCCATCCGTAGGAGTTTATTATTGTATATAGTCCAGAAAATTTAAACATTAAGTGAACCCTGCATATGTTCTTGGATTAGACATCCCACAATTATGGGAATTGGCATGATTCTCACGAACGTGGGTTCTTGCATCAAAATGCTTCTTCTCTTCTCCTTTTTTGGTCTCTAGCTCAATCTCAAAGTTATCAACCTTCATTCCTACATCAAAATAATCAATTCTTACCCTAAATTAACATCAAACATAAAAGAACAACAATGAAGATCAAATTAAACGAAAACATACAAAATGAATTCTAACACATGTTAAATACTTAGAAAAATACACACTAATGCACAACTATCAATCAACTACATAAAACACTTAATTGACTTAGCTTCCCAATATAAAAAGATCATCTATAGACCATAACTTTTTGAAGTTTACTCCAGTAAGCCCATAACCGTCTTTCTCCTATTGATACCAACAATATTTAAACAACACTACACTAAACTGTCCCCAGTGATCCACTTCAATAATTTCCTCTATTGCTCCATAGTAAGTCACATTTCCAAGTGTTGGATTTTTGTCTCTAGAACTTGCAAAACTCGGAGTTAATGTTGTCAAAGAGACTCCACTACTTTGACTCTTACACTTGGCATCCCATTTTTTGGTTGTAAACTTGTATCCATTAATAATATAACCTAAATATTTCTTTGCCACATTGTTAGGGCCTTTTTACAACCAACGAATATGGCTTAGGTTGTTATTACAAGATATCACCTTATCTTGAAACCATTAAGGAAACTCATTGGAATGATCTTCTGCCCTTGCCCATTGACTTCTTTTACTGCTTGCCTCTTTCAATTTTTGATGCTCCCTAAAAAGAATGATATATTTTAATTAATATGATCGGAAAAAATAAATTTGATCTTATGATGGAAAAATAATGTATGTGAACCTTACCTAATATACTTCTTAACATCTTTGTCATTTGAATTAAATAGAATGTATAGATGAGCTTGATGTAATGGATTTAAAAGAGCGGCTAGTTCACGTAGCATAATGATAATAGGAATGAGAATGAATATAATGAGAAATAGGAATGGATATAATCATTATAATTATGATAGTTAGTTAGGACGAAGGAATAAATACCATTGCTATTGATAATTGTTGGTTTGTTGAAATTTTGATAAATATATTCTTATTTTATTATATTTAATTAATTATATTGTTTTACTAAAAAGGAAAAAATAAAATTTGTTAAAATTTTGTTTTAAATCAAATATTAATATCTTCTAACTAATTATATTTAATTATAATGTTTTGCTTAAAAAATAAAAATAATTATTTATATCAAATTTTAATATATTATAATTAATTATGCTTAATTAATTATATTTTTTTTCTAAAAACGTAAAATTAAAATTTTGTTAAATTTTTTGTATCAAGATTTAATATATTCTAATTAATTATATTTAATTTTAATGTATTCTAATTAATTATATTTAATATATTCTAATTAATTATATTTAGAATATATTTAATTTTAATTAATTACTTAATATATTCTAATTAATTATATTTAGAATATATTTACTTTTAATTAATTATATTTAATATATTCTAATTAATTATTTTATTTTACTAACAAAAAGGAAATAATGACTTTCATTCCTCACTTATTTGGGAGATATGGAGTAATCCACAAAAATCATATTTCAAAATACTGTTTATGCAATAATAATATATAATCAACCGACGTTTTTCATTCCCATACCCATTAATGTCTCCCAAACCCATGAACGAAGCACCCTCTAAGTCTAAATTGACAGCTTTGCCTTTCCTTTGCCCTTTCCCTCCAATAACATGCCCAACTTTTGGAAAAAAAATGAAGAAGATACGTCAACAAGATTTGTATTATCGTTGTGTTCCATATGCTTATTATATGTTTTTCTCACCTCATGACGCATGTAAATACAACAAAAATTTGGACGTTCTTCAGCTAAGTATCCTTCAGCTATAGATCCAGTTAGTTGGCTTTTATTAAGAACAAATCTTTTTAACCTACGTAAGTGCCTCTCAACAAAGTAAATAGAGTGACAATGCACTGGCCCAGTATATTTGATTTGCTTTGGAAAATGAATTGGCAAATGAACCATAATGACAAAGAAATAAGGTAGAAAGATTGTTTCAAGTTGAAATAGTACTTCCATAATTTCCTTCTCCAGATGCTCAAAATCTCCTGGCTTAATGACTTTACTGCATATCCCTTTGAAAAAGCACCTAACCTATTCAAAACCACTGCAACTTATTTTATAGTGTTTTCTTTACATCAAATTGGAGTAAGTGTTGCATAATAATGTGAGCATCATGACTTTTGTATCCTGATATTTTTCTCTTACTAACATCAACACATAGTGCAACATTTGACACACGACCTTGTAGTAGTTTCACATTCTTCAAAACTGAACAAAATTTTTCTTTTGCCTTTGGGGTCATGTAAAAGCAAGTCCTAGATAATGACACATGAAAGTCACTTTTATAAGCTGTAAATATTTTCTAATCCCTATTTCTTTTAAATCAAACCTTGCATTAAGATGATCTTTTGACTTCCTCAAAATCTCTAACAAAGTTCCTAGAATATTATCACTTATATTTTTCTCAATGTGCATCACATTAAGATTATGTCGACACCCATTATGCTTCCAATAAGGTAATTCACAAAATATGGACCTCTTCCTCCAAGGATTATCACTTGGTGTTTTTTGTTTATTTGCCTTACCAAACACATTATGATACCCATTAATAAGCTCAAATACATCAGATCCTTATAGAGGAATTGGTGATTCTCCCAACTCTATATCACCATTGAATGATCTCCTATTATGCCTCTAAGGATGATTTCTATCCAAAAACCTTCGATGATTGAGATAACAAGTCTTTCTACTATGCTTTAAATATTGAAAACAAGTTTCATAATGATAATTAGAGCATGCTAACTTTTTCTTTGTACTCCATCCAAAGAACATTGCATATCCTAAAAAGTCACTAATTGTACATAACAAGGTTGCACGCATACTAAATGATTCATTAGTTGAAGCATCATACGTCTCTATCCCAAACTCCCACAACTCTGTCAGCTCTTTAATTAGCGGCTACAAGAAAACAACAATATCCCATCCAGGAGAAGTAGGGCCAGGTATAATTGAAGACAATATCAAATTTTCTGATTTCAGACATCTCTATGGTGCTAAGTTATAGTTTACTAAAATTATGGGTGATGTACTATGTGAAACCCTCATTGTGCAAAAATGATTAAATCCATCACTAACAAGAGTCAATATAACATTACAAGGATCTTGTACAAAATCAGGATACAATGAGTCAAAGTCTTTCTAAGTTTGACCATCAGTAGGATGCCTTAAATCACCATCTTTAGGATGCTTCTTATTATGCCATTTCATGAATTCAATTGATTATGGACACATGTATAAATGTTGCAACCTCAATTTTAACGAAAAATATCTCAACACCTTGGTTGGAATTTACCTCACCTTTGAGGTTTTATAATGATCTATATTATCTTCACTATTACAACTTTGTTTCTACCTAGATAACTCTACAGCTGGTTGCTTTCTCATCATTTCCCCAATATAAAACACAATCATTGGGACATGCATGTATCTTTTCATAGTGAAGTCCTAAATCCTTCACAAGTTTCTTTGTCTCATTAAAAGATTCAAGAATCTTTGCATGGGAAAGGCCTCTTTAAGTATCCCCATGAGATTTTTATAAGCTGTATTACTAATTCCATGGGTACACTTAAAAAGATATATTTGAACGGTGAAAGAAAGCTTAGAAAAACTTTGACAACCAAGATATAATTCTTGTTTTCCTTCCTCAACCAACTTAAAAAACTTCTTAGCATCAGCATTTAGACCATTACTAACTCTTTCACAATTTGGTACTTTCATCTATGTCTCTAATGTGTCAAGTAGTAATCCATCCGTATTATCATGCATAGACCTTCTATCAAATTCATTATCATCATCAATATCCACATTTTCATTAGTTGACCCTTCCTTATGAAATTCTGAACCATCATATCTTGAAGCAAATCCATTAACAATTAAATGATCATATATAACATTTCTTGTATACCAATAATAATTGCAACATTTCTTGCGTCTACATGAAATTTCATTCCCATTAGCCACTTTAAAAGAAGCCTTTCTAAGAAAACGATCAACTACACATATTTATCACTATATCTGTGAAAAGTCATCCAATGCCTACCTCTCTTATCCATTGATAGCTAACTGTTCATCAAAGTAACATATACAATATGAAATATGTTAACAACCAAAAAACATTACATATACAATTTGTTAAAAAAATATAAAAGTAAAACTTGTAGTTACAAAACCCTAAGGATGCTAAAAAATTCAAGAAAAACCTGTAGTTACTCTTTGCAATTAGAAAAAAATTATATAAGAGACACTATTCATTAGAGATTAAATAAGTGATCCATCTTTAGAGAGAGTTGCGCCTTTTTGAAAAAAGTACAAGCTAAGGACACTAATATGTATAAGATGTATTAATATGCCTATTAACTCTGCTTTTGCTGCAATTAACATGAACGAAACTATCAACTCCAATGAATGTTTTCATGTGTGTTACATATGACTATGTTATTCCCATGCTTATTCCAGTCCCTCTCTTAAGACATCATAAAGGGTCACAAACTTCAGATCTGATGCTCAATAAGATGAAGACTTGAGATCTCATGCTCAATAAGACAAAGACTCATAGAAATTAGTTTTCATGTATGATAAGATGTAGAGTCGTAAGCATACCATGTCACACTTGATAATATCTATAAATTGACCTTCTATCTGTCGAAGTTCTTTAGTTAAATGGGGAAAATACTTAGATTGCTGTCAGGAGATTCGTATATATGCTTACGTCTGTGTACTAAATAGAACTCCCGATACTATGGCTTTTTAACTTCTTTTGTAGCATTAGGAATAAAAATTCCCTTAAAATGGAAATCATGCTCTTCATAACATTCAACCTTCATTCCTTTATCCATACAACTGATATTTCCATTTACGTTTATTAAAACTCACACCCAGCGTGAATACAATGAGGGAAAAAAGAGTGAAAACAGAGCATTAAAAACAGCCGAAATCACACCTGTAAGAATGCTACCTGTACATGAACCTACACCAAAGGATATCGCCTGAACCCTACCTGTAAATGACAACACAAATCTCCTGTTAAGTGACAACAGAACATTTCACCAACAGAAGAAGGCAACTTATGTGACGTACAACACCTGTAAGTGAACGCTTGATGTACGTGAACGCTACACCACCAACTTAACGTGAACTTACTCTACACCATAAGTTTAGCACCTGTTCATAGCCTCCAAAGCGTCATCTGAAACAACCAAGGAAAGTTGAAAAGTCTTATATTTTGGCGCCTTGTACGTCTCTCGTAAGCTTTATTAATGTCATTTTTTTCTCCAAAGTTATAAAGAGCGTAAAACTTTTTCTTCATTATATATATATATATAATATAGAATAGTAACACTTTAATTGTTATTATTTTAGACAAAAGTTACCCATTTCAGTTTGATTTGGCTTGATTTAACCCGAGTATGATCTAACCTGATTCAAAATTTAAAATTTTTAAAATTGATGTTATTTTTTATTTCTTAAAATCAAATAATATTTTTAATTGAGTTTGTTTAGGCCTGATTATGCTCGGGCTTAACTAGGACTTTGACTTAAGTATGTCTGAATCCGAGACTACTTACTATAGCCCTTAATTTTTATTTAAAGTCGCAATGGATTAAATTATTACTTACATAAAATTTTATAACACCGACATTTTAATTTTGTTGCCTTTTAAAATATGTGATTACAAATTACTATTAGCGTTGCATATTAATGTTACTAATCGTCACGTTTTAAAAAGTGTAACATTATATTAGTTTATATTAGTTTTAATTAACACATTTTTAAACTATTGTAAATTAAATATATCATTGCCTAAAACACTTTGTACTTACTGAGTGCTCTATATTTGAATAAATATTAAATATTTTATGAGAGGATCAAAATACATTAATGTTATTATTATTTTGTTAGATATATTATTTATTATGGTGATATTATTATGAAGAAAATTAGTATGATAGATAATTTAACAAATATGATGGTCAAGTCTCACGAAATTTTAAAGTCCAAGGTCAAATTTAGTTAGAATTTTTAAGAATTGAGAACCCTATGTAAAGCTTATTTGAAGAGGAGGAATCTATGTTAAGGCATTACGTAATTCAAGTGTAGAGATCTGATACGATGACTTGAATATCGAAGAAAATTTTATTTAAAAAAAAGTAATATTAAATGAGTTTATTTTTATATAGACACTTTTTCTATCCATACAACACTTGGTACACTAGTATTTATTTCTTATGACTACTAAATTCTTAGTTTCGAACATTTTAACGTGGGAAGTGAGATTACCTTACATATTCGAGCGTCATGTATAATTTTTACTTTTAAGTCGTCAAATATGTTTTCAAATTGTACACGTTTTGTTCTTTTTTTGTCAATTTAAATACCACCATGCTTGCATTTACTCGACAATCAATTCATAAGCTTAGGAGGTTTCGAAATCTTATTGGCCGACATGGAAAGGACTATCTCTGATCGATTGCCTCCATTATCATAACATGCATGTTCTCATTTTTCTTTTTGACATCGAAAAGCAAAGTTTACAGTAACAATATGATGATTGGTGAGTCGCTATAACCAATATCATTATGTTTTCCATCTTTGTTAGAATCTTGTTGCGCATATACAGTATGAATATTTTAATTGGGAGAACAGCGGTGTTTGCCTAATGATATTGAACATATTTTATCTCAGTAATTTGGATTTGAATATAGGAAACTCGAATATTTGTCGATAACGATACAAGTGTTTTGAACCCTCATTACTAACCATTCATAGAACCAGGTGAATTTAAAATGTCCAAACCTGCGTCCACTACTTGTCTTGCATTGGAAAACATTATCTGATCTTCACAATTCAAGTTCTGATAAACTCAAGTGCCCAATCAATTGCGTCGGGCCAATCATCATGTTCCAACAGGGCAGCTAGTTAAGTAGGATCGCTTCATTCCTTCTTGGAAGGCAGACAAAGCATGAACCTCCAACTCTATTGCATCTATAAATCGCAAAACAAAAGCCGCGTTAGTGTTCTTGTCAGTACCAATTGCTATGATATCCTGGCATGTGACAATTTAAACCATGATTTGATGCCATGTGATTGGGCAACCAGGGTACCGCAGATTCCTACTATGAGGGATACTGAACCTTAATCGAAGACCACCGTTACCAATACCACCCCTTTTATCATCATCACCATTAGCTTTACGTACCAGATCCCTCATAGACACTTGAGAAAAATCACGAGCAATGTCAAGCATTAAGAACAGTTTACAATCCCCGACATCAATGAATTCTCCCCAATCAACCGATTATCAAGGGGCACTCACCACGTGGCTGTGTTAATTTGATAGAACTGATTAATAAATGCGTTGCAGATATAATTATGGTATAAGGAAAGAAGAGACAAACCTTAAAATGCATTTCTGATGATACTTTTAGTAAATTTAAACTCATGTTATACATATTTGAAACATCGGACTAATCCAATATTAAATATAGTAAAATATTCTAGTGAAAAATCAAGAGCAAATTTGCATGTTCAGGACCTTCAAGATCTCATGCATGGGGTCGATTTCCAGCTTCGCATGTACATTCAATGTTGTGTGTCCCTTGTATCCAAAATTTGCATGATCCTGACTTCCTTTAATCTTATCTTGTTTCGATGTCTTGTTTATTCTTCCTCTTCCTATTCAGTACCTACAACTGTAATTCGTCTACTGCTGGGTATGATCGTTATTTGAATACACCCGACGTAGGAATAGACTATTGATTACAACCTACCAAGAACTTGGAGGTCCCTGTGACAAAAAAATGATGGTACAGACAACTGCAAATAGAAATCACCATTGTTCATAGTTTGGATTTGCTTCAGCCAAATTCGTAGTAGCACATTCAGCAATTACTTCGATGGGATGATTACTTCAGCCAATTCTTAAAAGGGTGTCAAATTGCAGTGACTAAGTCAAATTTCAAAGAAGAAAGGATATTATATGTAACACAAAGCCAAAAAGAAATTCATGTACATAATTCTATTTGCTTCAAGAGAGATTTCATGTCGGGTAAATCCCAGTTGCTATCTTCTTTACACCTGCATGCAAGTCCAGTTAACATTAATTAACGACCAGTCGCATTGCCACAATCATAAGGTAGCGAACTAGGTACTTAACAAAAATGTTTCCATTATTTTCCAATTTTTGCGTGGACCTTAATATGTTAATGGTATTGTATTCAGTTTGTTAAATACAATTCAACTGCCCGAAATCAACCTTTTCCAGTTTCAATAGGCTAATTGGCACCAAGGGTTGACTTTTTCCAACAAAGACCGCGTAATACTAAAGTCCCTTGAAGTCGTCGAATTTGCTAGGACTTCACTAAAATAATTCTATTCAATGCATGTAGGTTTTCTCCACCACTCGCAATAGAAAAAAAAACTATTTTCTTTTTTATGAGAAATTTGTAATCACATTTTTTAAAGTACATATTCAATTAAACTTTTAGATGCACACAATCTTTTATAAATCGTGTGATTTGAATAATCTAAATATTTTATTTTTCTACTTTTATATGTGAATTAAAAAATAGCTTTTAGTTTTTCTATTAGGGCCAAGCCGAAAATATTAGAATATCAAATTTATCCAATACTACTGAAAAATAAATTATAGAATTAGAAAATGCCTTTCATAAGGATTTAAATTATGGAGACAAATAATGGAAGATCTCACGTATTGCAAGGGTCTTTGTGATTCAATCGATGTGAAAAAAGTGTAAAAGATGATGTCTCATCTAAACCGGAGAAGATGGCTGACAAAGAGTAGGAGAACATAAAGCGAAAGACCATAGGAATTATTAAACAGTGGATTAATACAGTATCTTCAATCACATATCCCAAAAGACAGATCCTTTTGAGTTGTGGAAGAAGTTAGAGGTCTTTATAAGAGGAAGATCACTCATAACAATGCCTCCTTGATTAAAACGCTTGTAAACCTGAAGTTGAAAACTAGGAAATCAATGTCACAGTATCTCGGTAATTTTCAGGACATCATCAATAAGTTGATCACTATGAAGCTTGTCCTTGATGATGAATTACATGCATTGTTCCTATTGAATTCTTTGTTGAATAGTTAGGAAACTTTAACTATGACTATCAACAACTCGTCTTTGAATGATGTGCTTTCTTTGGACGTGACCAAAGAGAATATGTTCAATAAAAAGATTAAAAGAAAGGAGATTGATGTTGACAAAGTGCAAGCTCTTATGGTCAGAAAATAGAAGATTGTTGATAGTCATAGTTGACGTCGACTAAACTCAATATAAAGATAAATAATGTAAGATCTAACGTATTGCAAGGATCTTTATGATTCAATCAAGGTGAAAAAAAGTGTAAAAGATGATGTCTCATCTAAACCAGAGAAGATAGCAGATAAAGAGAGGGAGAACATGAAGCGATAGACCTTAGGAATTATTAAATAGTGGATTGATACAATATCTTCAATCACATACCCCAAAAGACAGATCCTTTTGAGTTGTGAAAGAAGTTAGAGGTCTTTATAAGAGGAAGATCACTCATAATAATGTCCTTGATTAAAACGCTTATAACCCTAAAGTTGAAAACTAGGAAATCAATATCGGAGTATCTCGGTGATTTTTAGGACATCATCAATAAGTTGATCACTATGAAGCTTGTCCTTGATGATGAATTACAAGCATTGTTCCTATTGAATTCTTTGTTGAATAGTTAGGAAACTTTAACTATGACCATAAACAACTCTTCTCTGAATGATGTGCTTTCTTTGGACGTGACCAAAGAGAATATGTTCAATAAAAAGATTAGGAGAAAAGAGATTAATGTTGACAAAGTGCAAGCTCTTGTGGTCAAAAATAGAAGATTGTTGATAGTCATAGTTGACATTGACTAATTACTCACTATGGAGACAAATAATAGAAGATCTCACGTATTGCAAGGATCTTTATAATTCAATCGAGGTGAAAAAAATGTAAAAGATGATGTCTCATCTAAACCAAAGAAGATGGCAGACAAAGAGTGGGAGAACATGAAGCGAAAGACCTTAGAAATTATTAAATAATGGATTGATATAGTATCTTCAATCACGTATCACAAAAGACAAATCCTTTTGAGTTGTGGAAGAAGTTATAGGTCTTTATAAGAGTACGATCACTCATACAAATGCCTTCTTGACTAAAATGCTTGTAAACCAAAAGTTGAAAACTAGGAAATCAATGTCGGAGTATCTTCGTGACACTACAAGAAATTGTATTTTTAGTGATAGTAAAAGTTGTCACTAAATCCAGTAATATTAGTCACTATTATTAATAGTGTCCAATATTTGAAGTCGTCACCTCCCGTCACAAATACCTCCGTTACAACTGAAATAGTGACTAATTTAAGAAATGGTCACAATTATGCAACACTTTTGTGACACAAATACTGACACTAAAACTTGTGAAATGTGTGACGAAATTATATGGTCATAAATATGTTACATATTTATGACAAGACTATCATCACAAATAATATAAAATAGTTACGAATTAAGTCGTAACAGTACTTCATTTTATTGTGACAAAATTGCCGACACTAAAACCCATCAAATGTGTGACAACACTATATGGTCACAACAACTATACTTATTTATGACAAATTTGTCGACACAAATAATATACAATTGTGACGAATAAAGTTGTAACAGTACTTTATTATATTGTGACAAAAATGCCAACACTAAAACCTATGAAATGTGTGACAATACTATATGGTCACAGGAACTTTACATATTTATGACAAGTTTTTTGACACAAATAATATAAAGTAGTGACGAATAAAATCGTAACAGTACTTCATTTTATTGTTACAACATTATCGCCACTAAAATAATTATATATAGTGACAAAATATTTGTCACTAATAATTTTTTTATCAATGTCCATTACTTCTTGATCACTAATATTTTAATAAAAAATGTCAACATCATTTCGTCACAAAAATGAAAATTGGTTCTTATAAAAAGTATTGTCACTAATGTGTTTATTATTATCATAAGTAAAACTATCAATTCATCAACAGAATTACATTAACTGTAAAAGAAATTTGCATTAGTGGCTATATTGTCTAATAGATTTCGTCACAAGTATGAAAGTTATATGTTACAATAATGTTGTCAGTAAATAAAAAATATATGTTACAATAAATTTATCACTAATGTGATCGTGTTTGTCAAAAATAATATAATTAAATTTAACAATTTAATTATTAATCGATAAAATTTTTGGCATTGATGGCCATAAAATAGAAGTTGCCACTAATGATACGGATTTTTTATGCCAAGATAATATCAAACAAGCAAATAAAAATTATTATTATATGTAAAATATATATAAATCACCAAAATGTACAAAATTCTAATTTCCAATATATAAAACTGGAATTTTTAATATCCAAGAAAATTATTTATTACAATTATCTCAAACTACTACGTACTAATTTAAGCTAAAACTCTCTAAGATAAAATTTTCTGGCTATTCTTCAGGATGAAGTTCATTGTTGATTTGTTTCCTAAAAAATAAATAAAAAATAAAATCAGTTAATAAGTTTATAAAATATTAAGCTATAAATTTAGTACTAACATTTTATAATAATATAATGATAACGATAAGAAGTGATACTAACTATTCTAGATTTTATAAATTTATAAACTTACATGAGTAGCTGGGGTATTTGATGTTGTGGCACTTGATGGATCTTCAATTAAGGCAGAAGAATTAAGTAACAAACTAGGAATTACTCCAGTATTTACCTAATGTGCAAAAACAGCTTAAATTTGTTTCATTTCCCTAGCTTGCTTCTCAATAGCTGCATCCTGAGCTTGAATCTTCTCATTGTGATCTTGAATCTTCTTATTTTGTGTTTCATTTCCCTAGCTTGCTTCTCAATAGCTGCATCCTGAGCTTGAGTCTTCTCATTCTGAGGCTGCATCCTGAGCTTGAATCTTCTCAATAAATGCATCCTAGGGAGGTCTGATAGTACACAGCCTTACTCCTATATAGTAGAGAGGTTGTTTCCGGTAGACTCGCATGTAGATGTGACAATAAAAGAGTGATGCAGGTTAAAGAGTAAATAAGTAAAACTGGCATGCGAAAAGATTATGTAAATACAATTAAAATAAATACACAAATAAAGAGAAACTATAGTAATGTTAATAAAGACAAATAGGTAAGGCAATACACAAATAGAGAGATAATAATAATAATAATAATAATAAAAAAAGTGACAAATGGTTGATTGTTATTCCAGGTGTTGAAATGAAACCATAATAATAATAATAATAATAATAATAATAATAATAATAATAATAATAATAATAAAGTGACAAATGGTTGATTGTTATTCTAGGTGTTGAAATGAAACCTTTGCCCTTTGGTCACAATGAATATATATATAGGAACGCTTATAGAAGTTCCAGAAAAGAAGATGTCCACTTTCTTAAAGGAACTAAATTCGCAAGTAAAATGTGGCAAATATACAGAAAGAAGGCATTTGCATTCAGATAGCTATACGATAGATGCCTCAAGAATGAGTGTGGAAGAAATATTTCCTGCCTATTGCTTCTAGCACTCAAATATTCCAGGATTAATTCTAAATTGCTGATTTGAACTCACAATTGACCATTGTTATACAAATATGGATAAGGTTTATACCTTCAGCATTTGGAGCCCTTCCTCAAATCTAAGTCATAAAGTCTTTCGTAGATACTTCAACGCAGAGTCCATTAGCAAAAAAGACATAACATGGACCAGAGAAAATAAACGAAACCACAGCAGCACTTCAGTACACTAAAACGACAGCACACAGGAGACAAGAGCACAAGAAAAACGCAGGGGACATAAAAAAGATAAAACACAGAGAGCAAGGAGAAAAAACATTAGCAGATGAGCAACAGACCAAAGCACCAACAGCACAGAAGAAAATGACAGCTGGGAGTTAAAATGTACTGTAGTTGTTGAGAGGAAAAAAAACGTAGCAGTCCACAGCAGAAAACATCAGCAGCTACAAGACAAAAAAATAACACAGCAGCAAGGTCCAGAATAAGAATAGCCAGTAGAAGAGAAAACATAGACGTGGCATTAGCAGCCCACCAAAGCACTCAACCAACAGAATACGCAATAAGCAAAATGATAGCAAGGAAAAAATGTAGAAGAAGTAACCCAGCATTGACGAAGAGTCCAGAAGAAACAAAACTATTGAATCAGTAAAGAAGATAAAACGACGATGCAGCAAACAAACAATCCAAAATGCAAGCAGAGAAGGAAAAAACGCATCAGCTAGAAAAAATAAAATTGTCCCAAAACGCAATGCAAAAGAAAAAAGGGGGTACGGAGAGATGGGCAGAGAAAAAGTAGCTCCATGGTTAGTTAAACAAACAACAATGGCCGTTTACCTGCTAGTAATCGAGCAGAGAAATTGGAAGATGTGGAGAGAAGATTGCAATGCCACGGAGAGGAGAATTGCCTGAATAAGTGACTGTTCGCGTTTTCTTGAGTAAGTGGCACCACGTATAACGAGTTTCTTGAATAAGTGATTGTTCACGGTTCCTCTTCTTCCAAGATATCAACTCCTCTTTTTCTGTTTCGTTGTTTAATTGTAAGGTGTTAGTGTACAGTGTTGTCATTTTATTATTTCAGATTAATTACTCTCATAACATAGTTCTTCAATTTTACTCTATCAATTCAATTTTTTAATTTTGGAAACGTGTTAAAATTTTAAATTTTTGTCATTATTTAATTTTTATAATAAAATTTTATTTTTTATAAATTTAAAATCAAATTTAATATTTTTTCAATACATAATAAATATAGATGAGATTAATTTATTTTCTATCATAAACTATTATGTTAGTGGGATAGTTACAAAATTTTGATTTTATTCATCTAATAAAAATAATTTATTTTAAATAAAAATTTTATAGAAAATTTTAAATACATATCTATTTCAAAGTTTTGTTTAGAAAATATTTATTGATATGTAAAATATTACTTTTGGATTATCAATATATGTAGTTTGAATATTTCATAAGAAAATATTTAAATTTGTTTGTAATTAATAATATTAAATTAAAATTGTGACACATAATTTCTAGTCCTTAAAATTCATAAAATAATGATAAAATTAAGCTTTATTAGGGAATAAAAATACACCAACATTTATGAATGCAAAGCAAGAAGACAATTTAGATGAGATAGTCGAATCAAGTTTGAAAGAGATCATCAAACGTAGATGAGTGTTAACAATTATAAATTCGTTAAATATTGATACTATGGGTGCTGAAGAAGATGACGAAACTGATTGTGATAAAGATACTTTTATGGATGATGATGAAACAAATTCAGTAAGTGAAGATGAGGAAGACGACAATGACAATGATTGAGCATTAACAAGATTTTTTTTAATTTTCAATAAGTTAAGAGTTTTGCTTAATATTTTGGAACAAGATTTTTATTATATTTAATTATTTAATTATTTTAATTTTTTAATGAAATTTCAAATTTATGTATACCAAATATCTATTGATATGTAAAATATTACCTTTTAGAATATGAATATATGTAGTTTGAATAGTTTACCAATATGTTATATATCAGTATGTTACCTTTGGATATTGCAACTTCCACAGCTAGAACGATGCTCTTTTACCAATATATTATAGCAAAAAACATAAAAACTTAATTCAAATCGAAATCAGAGAAAGAGAGAGAAGATGGAAACAAAACTGTGTTATTACTTGGTTGTTAGAATGATTAATATAGCAATTAGTGGTAACCAATCAATACAAGTCACGTAAAACATTGCTAAAGAAAATAAAACAAACAAACAAATTGTATCAATCCCCTACTTTGTATATTGTATGCACAAGAAGTACAACTCAGTACATATTAGACATCTTATAGTTTTCACGACTAAGTCAAACGAAAAGAACATGAACTTTGCAGCTACAAATCTCAACTTCAAAAGAACATCTCTAGTACATTTCCTTACAAGACAAACCTCACGTTCCATCGAACGTTTATGTCTGCATTAAGAGTCCAATTATTTTCCTTAATCTGAAAATAAGGCACCTAAAAGATAGAGAGAAGAAAAATAATTTATAACACCGCATATTTAGAACTTATATTAAATTAGAACCGGAGTTAATAAAAGCTAATTTACAGCTGAATTAGTTAATAAAAGTTAATTCACAACAAATAGAAAAAATTAGTTACCAACATATGTTTTGTCACAATTACAATTAACTCTCACCAAAATTATTTTGGTGGCAAATTTCCTAGGCTTTTAATGATAAAAATTGGTGATAAAATAAATTTTAGCACTATTAATATATTAATAGTGACAATTTAATTATGAAAGATACTAAATTGTCAGAATTACCATTGTATTAGATACAAAAAAATAAATCATCACAGATAATCTAAACAATAGTGTCAATCAATTGTCTTGTCATTAAAAAAACTCATATTTGTGATGACAAAAATAGTTAGTCACAAAAAAATTGTCACTAAATTACAAAGAGTAGTGACCATAGTTATAGTTCAATTATTGTGACAATATGAAGTAGAAACTAATTAATTGCATATTTATTGACAACATTTTTAGTCACAACAAGTAAAATATTGTGTGACGATAAACCATTCTGTCACAACAATAAAATAATATTAGTGACCACACAATATTTTTGTCACAACAAATAGAAAAAAATTAGTTACCAACATATGTTTTGTCACAATTACAATTAATTCCCACCAAAATTATTTTGGCCCCAAATTTCCTAGGTTTTTAATGACAAAAATTAGTGACAAAATAAATTTTAAAGCTATTAATATATTAATAGTGATAATTTAATTGTGAAAGATACTAAATTGTCACAATTACCATTTTATTGGTGACAAAAAAATAAATCATCACAAATAATCCCAACAATAGTGTCAATCAATTGTCTTGTCATTGAAAAACTCATATTTGTGATGACAAAAATAGTTAGTCACAAAAAATTGTTACTAAATTATGAATAATAGTGACAATAGTTATAGTTCGGTTATTGTGATAATATGAAGTTGACACTAATTAATTGTATATTTATTGACAACATTTTTAGTCACAACAAGTAAAATATTGTGTGACAATAAATCATTTCTTCACAACAAGAAAAAAATATTAGTAACCATACTATATTTTTGTGACAACAAATAGAAAAATTAGTTACCAACATATGTTTTGTCACAATTACAATTAATTCCCACCAAAATTATTTTGGCACCAAATTTTCTAGACTTTTAGTGACAAAATAAATTTTAACACTATTAATATATTAATAATGACTATTTAATTGTGTAAGATACTAAATTGTCACAATTACCATTATATTAGTGACAAAAAAATAAATCATCAGAAATAATCTAAACAATAGTGTCAATCAATTGTCTTGTCACAAAAAAAATCGTATTTGTGAAGAAACAATAGTTAGTCACAAAAAAATTGTCACTAAATGTCTTAACTCTTGTAGTGTGATTTTTAGGACATCATTAATAAGTTGATCACTATGAAGCTTATCCTTGATGATGAATTACAAGCATTGTTCCTATTGAATTATTTATTGAATAGTTAGGAAACTTTAACAATGACTATTAACAAATCTTCTCTGAATGATGGCCTTTCTTTTGACATGATCAAAAAGAGTATGTCAATAAAAAGATTTGGAGAAAGGAGATCGATGTCGACAATGTGCAAGCTCTTGTGGTCGAAAATAGAGGTAGAAGTGTTAAAGGGCAAGGCAAGCCAAAGAACATGTTGAAGTCGAGAGATGGCAAGGAGACCAAAATATGTCATTACTGCACTAAACCTAGTCACATAAAGAAGTTCTGCTACAAGTAGAAGAGAGATGAAAAAAGCAAGACAACCAGGATGATGGAGACGACGATAACACTACAGCAAAAAAAGCAAGACAACCAGGAGGATGGAGATGACAACAACACTACAGCAATGTCATTAAGCAAAATAATGAAGAGTCATTGAATTGTGCAACCAATGAATGTCTCTATATTAGTCACTCATATTTAGAGTATCTTATTTATACAGAAGCATCTTATCAATGTGTTCCAAGGAGAAAGTACTTTACCAACTATAAGGGTGATGATTTTGAAAGCGTAAAGAAAGGCAAAATCAAAGTTTTGCTCACATCATCGAAATGGGAGAAATCTGAGTTCAAACCAACATTAAGTGCATGTTGACTTTAAGAAGTGTGCGACTCATTTCAGACTTGTATCTCAATTTGTTACCTGTGAATATGCTTAACCAAGAATGATATTAGCACTCATTTGGCAGTGATAAATGGAAACTATATAAACAAGCATTAACGGTTTCTCGTGGTGAGTTATTCTACACTTTGTACAAGACACACTTGAAGGTATTTGCTAGATAATTACATGTCATTTGAGAAAATACTTCATTGAATTTATGGCATTAAAATTTGGGATATGTTTTTTAAAAGGTGATCAAGTTGCTAGCTAGAAAATCACTTATCCCAATAAAGACGATGATTTCTCTTAACCATTGTAATCATTGCATGGCTGGAAAGTAGCATCAAGTGTCTTTCCACAGGAGGTCTACAAAAAGGAAGACGAATTAAAGTTGGTGCACTCCAACGTATGTGATCCTATAGAGGTAGAGTCCTTAGGTGGTAATAAATACTTTGTTATATTTATTGATGATGCTATATGCAAAACTTAGATCTTTATGTTAAAATTCATATGCCAGAGACCTTTCAGGATTTCATTCCAAGATGGAAAGAGAGATGGAGAGGAAGTTGAATTGTCTTAAAATCGACAATAAACGAGATTACACCTTTAATGAATTTAAAGAATAATGTGCTAGACATAGTATAAGACATAAGAAGAAAAATTTTGATATCCCATAGTATAATGGTGTTACCAAAAGGATGAATAAGACCATTGTGGAGAAGGTTCATTGTATGTTTCATATGTCAAAAATAACCAAAGTCTTTTTGGGCTTAGATAGTCAAATTTGATGTATAAATAATCAACATAACTCTTTTCGTCCTTTTAGGTCTTGACATCTATGAGAGAGATTGAAAAGGGAAGGATTTAACCTATTTATATTGGATGATTTTTTAATACAAGGCTTTCAAACATGTGCCAAAGGAGTAGAGATCGAAACTGGATTTAAAGACTAATGCTTATGTGTTTATTGGAAATGGTGATGAGGAGTTTGACTATAGGCTCTACGACCTGAAATGATGGAAGGTTATTAAAAGCGAAGACTTACTCTTCTATAAGCATGAGATGGGTGCAATTCCCATCAATGAAAACAAGATTACATCTAGTAGTTCTTGTTTCAGTTAAGATACCCTTGTTCCTACTTCCTTTGTTCAGTCTACAAGTGAAGAAGGCAAACATGAGCTAACATTAGGTGATAACAATCAGAGGCAACATGAAAGTGACGATTCACATAAGACACATCATGTGGATGATGAAGGAGGGTCAGTGAGCATCAAAAGTAGGGCGAGCAACTTTTTCAAGTGTTGCAAGATGTCTAACTTCGAAGGTCAACAAAAAAGAAAAAGCCTTTGAGAAGATACCATAGTTTGGAATACCTCTTGGCCACTACTAGCGAAAGTCAAAGAACTCAAAGAAAAAGACTCTTGGTTCAAGACAATGCAAAAGGAGATGGTTTCATAAAGAAAAAAATGGTGCTGACATATTAATAAAGGTGGGTACTAAAAGTAAGCTTGAGCTTTGTAGTAAGCTCACCAGGATGGCTTTCAAATAATTAATAGGGTAGTTGATTTCTACTCTGGAATAAGCTAGAGTGGAAGATTGTTGTGGGTCCAAACCCATGTTGTGGATGTTTTAGCTGACTAATTCCACTAAATCTAGACTTTAAAAGTCTTAGTTATCGTATTCAATGTCTCAAATTTTATATCATACTAGCCAGTACTAGCAGTACAAAACTGGAGGATTTTGCATTGATCTATGGTATCGGTCGGTATCAATTAGTATTTGAAATATAGGTCAAATATCAGTCGATATTGTAAAATTCGAAAACCTTAGGGACTTAATTGTAAAAATAATAATCGTAACCTAACAACAAAATCAAACGTAGAAGTAAAAGTGAAAAACCAATCAATAGTCACCCACCCCAAACCATCTGGAGTGTCCAAATCTTGGCAACCCAAAGCCACCGTAACTTCCCACCCCCTCGCGCCCCACTAGTAACTAGTAGCTCGCCACTCACCATTACCAACCAGCTGTTATGTTATATTGCACTATTGTGTTCTAAATTTGCAATGTTATGATTTGTGACTATTCACTTGAGAGCTTAATCTAAGGTTACATTTTATTAGTAAGTGTGCGAGGAATTGTGGATTGTGGAACTCTATGTGTGTGTGTGTGTGTGATTGATTGTGTTGTAGGCTTATGGACTTGCCAACTTGTGGATGGCTTGTGAATTGTTAATTTGTGATTGATGAATAGTGAAATGAAAGTTTGAATTTGTGTCATTCATAAAAATTATCATGATATTCACTTGGAAATTGGAATTGGTAGTATTTCTGACTTTTTGTAATGATTTAGAACTATAATTTTGAATTGGATTATAAATTTGCATTTGAGGTTATTCATTAGTTGTTTCAAATTTGGAATTGGATTATGAATTTAGGGTTGTTCTTGTCTGAAATTTAAGACTAAGACATATTGAAATTTGAATGAAACATTAGTCTTTATTATAAATTGGGTTATATATTATAAATTAAATTTTGTAATCATCAAAATAGATTAGTTAATTTGGGGTTGAATTATATGATTAGTAATTATACAATCTAAATTATAGTTGTAAGTTTATGTCTATGATTGAATTATTTAATCAACTAATCAATAATCATACCAAATAAGTTATAGTTAAGAGTTTATGGTTGAATGACATAAGGAGTTACAGTTAAAAGTTTATGGTTGAATTATTTGATTACATAAATTGAATTATAAATGTGAGTTTATAATTGAATTTTGTAACAACATAAAATGAGTTATAGTTGTGACATGTGAGTATATGATTGAATTATATAACCATACAAAATATGTCATAGTTGTGAATTTATTTTTAAATTATATAATTACATAAAATAGTTTATAGTTATGATCATATATTTGAATTATGTAATCAAACAAAATAAGTTATAGTTGTGAAAGTGTAGAAATCAATATATATATTTCATGTTTAGGTTTAGAAAGAAACATGAGTTATCGAGAAACAATTATTGATTTAGTTCTTTACATTTTTTTACACAAATTTATTTTGATATGAAGTTATTAAGTTAATTTTGATATGTAGTTATTTATTTTTAAAGATAAATGGAAGAAAGTTCAAGTACTCCCAATAATTCAACCACTTCAAGAAGACGTAATGATCTAATTTGGGCTCATGCTAGATTGTTATGGGAATGAAGAACCATATCATTTGTTTATTTTGTAACAAACGTTTAAAAGGTGGAGAAATCATCAGATTAAAGAAGCATTTAACTAGGGGCAAAGGTGATGTGGAGCCTTATAAAAAAGTGAGTCATGATGTGAAAAGGAAAATGATGACTTTACTTGAAGAGTATCAATATAAGAAAGATATAAGGCAAATATTAAATTATGAAATTGGCTGTGGAAGTTCTTTTGTTGATGTTCAGGATGATAGTGGAAATGTTGAAGGTGGTAGTATTCCTACCCAACAAGAAGGGAATATTGCACCTGATATTAGGAAAAGAAGAAGATAGGTGTCTAATGTGTTTTGCATCATGAACAACTCCTGGAGCTTAATGTTCAATTTGTAATGCCTTACAATATAGAGAAGTGGATCATAATGTGGATATAGCAATGGCTTGATGGTGGTATTATTCAGATATAACATCCAATGCTTCCTAGTCTTATTATTATCGACTTATGTTTGATGCAATTCCTCTTATGGTCCAGGATACAAAGCTTATTTAATTGACAACTACAAAGATAAACTTCTAAATAGCTCTATTTATGGAATAAAAATATATTTAGATGAAAGAAGAATAACTTGGCTTACTTTTGGGTGTTTAATCATGTGAGATGGTTATATGTATAAAAGACATGAGCCTATTATTAATTTTTATTTTGTTCTACAAAGGGAATAATGTTTGTAAAGTCTAATATTGCATCTAGCCTTGTTAGGATCGTTGATACTTTATTTGAAATATTTGATGAAGTTATGAATAAATTCGGGGCATAAAATATTGTTAAATTCATTACTAATAATGATTCTGCTTATAAAAGCTGGAAGAAGATTGCAAAGCAAGTATAATTATTTTTATTGGACTCCTTATGTTACACATTGTATTGACTTGAGGTTGAAAAATATAGAGGGTGTTAGTTATTTTCCTATTATTGATGAGCCTGTGCAAAAAGCTAAAAAAGGTGACCAAGTTCATCTAAAATCATGCATAGGTCTTGAATTTAATAAGAAAGGATGTCAACAATGATAGGAATTTATATCATTACAAGATTTGTAACTAATTTCTTACCACTTCAATGTTTTATTGTGATGAAGAAAGAGTTAAGACAAATGTTTTCAAGTAATAAGTGAGTTGCATCTTAGTATGCTAGATCTAATGTTTGATTGAAGGTTTCAAGAATTATACTTAAAGATAATAAATTTTGGTCCTACTTTCAATTTGTCATCTAAGTTTGTGAGCCTTTAGTGAGGGTAATTTTTCTGGCTGATAATGGTGAGAAGGCAACAATGGTTTCTTTTTATGATGTCACGGAGAGGGCAAAGGAAGCAATCAAGGTCAATTTGAAAATTAGGTCTTCTTTGTACAAGCTGTAATGACCCAACATATACCCTAGAAGTATTATAGCATATCTAGAGTGTATTAAAAAGTGAACATAATGAATTAAGTACATCTTATTAAGAGATGTAAATGTACCTAATGTAAAAGATAAAGATAAATGGATAATTTGTTTGCTTCAACATGGATATACATACTTAGACATGAAATATGTATGGAAATTTTTGATATGTTTACTCAGATTTTTTAATGTGATGTGAGGGGAATTGATAAAATAAGCATTCCATAAGTAACTGGGATGTTTTCGGTTAAATTGGATGTATTTTTTTGTTGCTCTTGCATGATAAGACCGAAGTTAGTTGATTTGGGATGTGTACCTTATTGAATGGATAGGCTCCACTAAATAGACTTCTGTAATTTGGACATATCTTGGTTTGTACACATCGAAATTGGATAATTCCAATTGGAAATTAATCTAGAGGCATAGCTCCAAAACTTTTATAAGGAACCCAAATCTGATTATGCCGTTAAAATTTTTGAATTCTGGTTTGAAATTGAGTCCTGTCTGTTGTTCTTGTTTTCGAATAGCCTGTGATTTTTAGGGTATAACTCCTGATATAATTAACCAAATTGCATGAAATTTATGTCATTAGAAAATTAAGACATAGGGTAATGAAATTAATTCATAAGATCATAGGAAAATGTAGTCATTTAAGGAAGAAGAAGAACCAATATACAATTTTCCTAAAGTTAACTCATAGACCAATAAGATTAAAGCATGTGTGTTCAATAAAATCGTAACACATGGTCCAATAGAATTGTAACATATAGTCTAATAGAATTGTAACACATGGTCTAATAGAATTGTAATACGTGGTCCAATGGGATAGTAACATATGGTCTAATAGGATTGTGACATATGGACCAATGAGATTGAAACATGTGTCTAAGACTAGAAAATTCATGAAAAGGCATATGGAGAAGGGAGATGGATGAAAATTTGATGGCTTAACTTCATGTTTTTCTCCTCTCCACTGCACCTTCTTCATCCCATCATTTTTTACTGAGTGATTCAAGTAAAACCAAAGAGAAAGTGAAGGAAAAGCTTTAGAAGAACTACTTTGCAATTTTAAGATTTGGGACTTCACTTAGTTGATTTCTGTATTTGTGTATGATTGAATGGATATAAAGATTCGTTTGGATGTGTAATTGTTGCTGGGATGTTACTTTTTTGTTATTTTGGTGTTATCTTGGATAGAATTGGTTGAATATGATAAGAGAACATTGTGAAGTGGAATTTTGTCTAGGGTTTGTTTGAGTCAGTCATATTGTTTGAGTCATAACTCACCAAATTGTGTGACTTTAGTTACATATGAAACCTAAAACATAGAGCTAAATATCCCTATAAGAGACTCTTACTTAATTCTGGCTCTATGACCTAGGAAATTGAGATCGAAAAAGGTGACCTAATATTGCCCCTGTTTTGGAGAAGTTTGCGATATTTTGCTTATATCTCATGATTTAGAAGTCTAAATGGTCTTATTGTTGGTGCTATAACTAAAGACATAGGGGAATAACTGTTTAGAAGAACGTATTGCCTAGAAACCTCAGTTTCTATATCAAAATAACCATATAAAAATGACACTAAACCAGTTTTGAGAAAAAACTGGAAAAGGGTTAGGAAGGTGAAAAACTTGGTTTTGTGCAATTTTTAAGATATATAAGGTTAGAGCTTTTTAACAATGGTTTAATTAAACTTAAGTGAGATTAAAAATGAACCTAGATGATGTTAGATTAATAGAGTAAAAGGTTATTGAGTTATAGTTTATTAATGGAGATAATTACTTAAAGAATGTGAGGTTAATTAATAATGTGTCTAATGTTGAAAAGAATGATGTGTTTAAAGATGAACGTGTTCTTATGAATACCAATGTGTTTCAAAAGGTTTATGTGATGCAAATTGAATATGATTGTTTACAAATTGGAACTGTGTGTCATGATATGGAATGGGAAATACACAATGCCTTTAATGGTATATTATTACAAATGTTTATGCTTATAAGGTACGATTTAGTTGGATGTGCATATATATATGTTCAATTTGAGGAAAGTGGAATAAAGACATAACATCTTTTGCTTGTGATTGTGAAATCTGAAATGGATTATTTTAACGCTGTCAAGTCCCAGTCGTGGGTAAATAGGCATGCCTAGAAGAGTTTGCAACTACTCTTAGACATATTTAAGGTGTCGACACTTTGGTGTCTCCTGATAATGACACTTCGGTGTCTGAGATATAAATCTCTCCTGATATTGACACTTTGGTGTCTCCTGATAAGGACACTTTGATGTCGAGATATAAGTCTATCCTATTCTATGATACCAATAAATATCTCCTGTTCTGGTCCCGTTACCCACTTCTAAAAAAAAGGATTAGCAGGCTAACTTATTTTGTATTCTGATATATGTCCAATTCTGAAATAAGATAAATTCTGATTTGATATAAGTTAAGTTCAGTTCTGATACAGCTAAATGTTGATATGACATAAACAAGATTTGCTGAGATACTTTAAAGTTTTGTTTTGTGATTCTGATTCTGTTCAGATACTTATAAATGTGAAGCAAGTATATATTATGTTATAATATGATATATTCTGATTTGAAGCAAATGTTATTGAATGTTCAGCAATTTGAACAATTAAAGTTTTTCTGAGATTTCTTAAGATCCAATTCATGAATATGCTAGAAGATTGTTAGAGACAGTCGCTAGTTTATATGTTGTTTAGTTATTCCCCACTAAGCTATATGCTTAACACGGTAGTTTTGTCCCCGTGTAGGTTCTAATAAGAAGACTTGAGACTGGGACAAAGACAACCATAGTGGCCATGAAGATTGTGTTTTGTTCAGGAAATGTTCAGTTTGTTTTGAGTTGTTCTTCAATGTAATAAGATATTTTGTATTTTGTGTTTTGCTTAATGGTCTGTCAAGAAAAACCTTAATACAGTTTGGAATTGGATTTAAGGCTTGTATGCAGTAAGTATAATGTGTATGTTATATTCTAAATATGACCCAACCAACAATGAATGAAATGTATGCTCCTTGAGGTTTTAAAAATGCTTTAATATGTATTGGATTACTTTGGTTCTATTTTGAGTAGCGTTTGCATATCCTCCCAGGGGGTATGTGGGTGTTACACAGGCCTTATCTTGCAGGCATCAGTAAAAAATGGGAGAGGTAACTATACTCTCCATTGTTTGCCTTTATGGAATTTTTGAATCCCGGTGCCTATTCTAAACCAAGTTTTACAAAGAAATCTGAAGTTAATAGGAGAATGTTATTAACAATTTCAACAATTATTGTCAATAAGATGATGTAAGATTTTCTAAGCTCACAAATTGAGATTTATAAGGACACTTCTAGTGATTTTGCGATGTCAATTTCTATTTATCAAAGAAACAAACTTAATCTAGGTATATTTTTTCACTTTTGTTACTTGTTAAAAATTAATCATCACTTTATTTCATTTATAATGCTACTTTTGTTGTCTTACGACTTACAATTGCTTGGCAAAACCAATTTGGAAGTGGTATTTTAGAATTACAAAGATTTGTAATTCAAATTCCATGTAAATGTGTGAGTGCAACAGGGTGTGAAAGGAATTGGAATACATATGAATCATCTATTCCAAGAAAAGGAATAAATTAGAGCACAAAATACTGAAATTTGTTCAGTACAATTTAAAGCTTCAGAGAAGGTATATTATTATCATTATTAAGTTAGATATAATTTCTTGTAATTTCTTAATAATTTAATTTTATTGTTTACTAGGGCTCTTAATAGAATAAGTTGTTCTGTAGATCCAATTTGCCTTAATAATTTCGAGTTTTTGGTGAATTGGGTTTATGAGGAATTGGGTTTAAAAGATGAGAGTGACTTGGAAGATAATATTGGATCGAAAAATATTGACATATCATTTGGTGTAATGAATTTTAATGATGGTAATGATGAGGCTCCTCTCAATGATGAGGATTTTGTACCAAATGCAGTTTAAGCAAGTATTCGATTAAATGAAGTTTTAAGTTTTTGTTTTTCTTCTTCTTTTAATTTCACTAATATTTGACATAAATTTTAAATTATATATATCCAATAAATTTTTACATATTTTTGCTTCAGTTTTCACTTCTCGTTGGTTCTTCGACACGAACTATTGTTATAAATCATAATAGTTAAAGGGTCATGAATATTTATTATTATTTTAAGTTGATGTTTTCATGTCATTATTATTTCTTATACTTCAAGAAAACAGCACAATTTGCTACATTTTAAAAATGTCACAGAATACAATTTGCGACGTTTGAAAAAACATCACAAAAAACGTCCCAAATGTGGTGTAGGCAAAAGGTTTCTGTGACGATTTTCGTAAAACGTCGCAAAAAACAATGACATTCCGCGACGTTTTGAAAAACGTCACTGAAAAATTGGTCTTTCTGCCACGTTTTATGGAAACGTCACGGAATGTCATATTCAGTGACGTTTTACTGAAACGTCACTGAAAAGTAACATTCTGCGATATTTTTAAAAAACGTCGCGGAAAGTCAGAATCTGTGACGTTTTTAAAACGTCGCGAAAAACCCATTTTTTTGTAACGTTTTTAAAATGTCACAAAAAATGATGACATTCTGTGAAATTTTAAAAACATCGCAGAAAGCCCCTTAAAATGTCGCAGAAATTTCGCGATGTTTTAAAAACGTCGCAGATTTTGACTTTCTGTGACATTTTCAAAACATCACGGAATGTCAGTGTTTTCTGCGACATTTTAAAACGTCGCGAAATATGTCGGAAATAAAATTATTTTCTGTTAAATATTTTTTTCTTTTTATAGAAAATAATTTTTATTTAATAATTTTCAATTTTAATAATTATTTTGTAAATAATTATTTTTAAATCTTATTTGTTTAACTATTCAACATTATTTACGAATTTTATTTATTTAATTCTGCTTTTGGTCAATGCCATTTTGATCCTTTGGAAGTTTGTCATAATACACTAATTAATAATTATTCATATATCACAAGAATTTTATACGTGCAGATAATTTATTATTTAATTGCAATAAATATATCATAATACACTAATTAATATAAAAAAGTACGTCATAAGTGTATAATATATCAATATGAGTACATATATCTAACCTAAACGAATATTATGTGTAGAACATAAAAGTTTCAAGAGCTTTTTTTTGTTGTTCAAATTCAATTCTTTGTTGTTCGACTTCGGTAGTTAATCAATCCTGCATTTTTTCAACTTTTTTATTCAATTCATCGACTTGAGACTGTAACTCCTGATTAACCTTTTTCGACTCTGCTAGTTCGTCTCAAAGCCTCTTTCTGACCAAAGTCTTTCCTTATGGTCGAGGCCCAACTCCCATGCTAACAACGTAATCTAATCTAGTGCCCACGACTTTGTCGCATACTTCATCTACGATCATCGGATGACCTTGTTCTATTGAATCTGCCAATTCCCTACACATTAATTCCTGAAAAATTAAGAATTAATTAGATACACAATCTCATTGAAGAAATATTTGTAAATGAACTATGTACTCACCCAATTTTCTCTACATTCGGTAGTTGCCCATTGACATTTACTTTCATCATATTGAGTGTGATACCATAGCTTCATCCGATCACACTCTTCTCCATCTTTGTCACTTTGTTGTATAGAAATATATTACTAGTAATATTTATTATAAATTTTGATATGTAAATGAAAGTAAAATATAATTAAAAAGATAATAACTCACAATCTCATGTTGTATCGCTACAAAGGCCTTAAATCCAGAGTTTGGTCGACATTTGACCTGACTCCTAGCTAATTTTTCTTTTTCAGTTTTTTTCCTAATTGTAAACATAACAAAATCCATTATAAAATCTATAAATCACAATTCATAAATACTAAAATATAATCATTTGTCAATAAAGTTGTGAAATTAAGTTTTGTGATCAAATTAACTAACCTTTGTAGCTGATTGCTCCCAATATTTGCATAAATCCATCCACTCTCCCACTATCACATTATGTGGCTTAACATCCTTTCCGTGCTTGGTATAATGCTTTTTTAAATAAAATCTTTGATCTTTAGACCTTAAAGAAAGAAACTTCTTGACAGCAACATGTACTTCGTTGTCTGTCCGCATTCCCTTGACTTCCAACTTTTGCTGCAAAAAATTATAAATTATTGATCAAAGCTTTAAGCATATGGAAAACATGTACAAATTAGATAATTTTATAATACTTATGTCTAACTTATCAAATGCAATGTCCAACTCCTTATCATTTATTTTTTTCCATTTTGTTCTTACAGGTAAGGAAGTTTGGGATACCATACCAATCTCACTCGATAATTTGGCAGACTGTACAAAGTTGGTTGGTTGTCCTTCAGTAGGGGAGATCTCTATGTCCAATCTCTTACCTATCGCCTTATTAATCTTTGCCAATCTGTGTCCTTTTGTGACACCCCTTATCTTTTTCGGATCAATCGTGGATCCTAAAATAGCAAAGGAATATTTTACAATTAGCATATAACATACTCTTAATTGGTTAGATAAACAAAATTATTAAACTTATATGTTTCACCAATGTGATGTGAAAGATCATACCTGCAGTGCTTGCAGAGGTAGCACTAACACTAGGAAAAATAGTGTCATTTACTGATAACTGATTATAAAAAGCTGGAGGCAACTCTTGAGAAGTTGATGGAGAATAAATATTGCATCGCATATTCAAAAGCTGTACATGCTTATCTCTTGGTATTGAAGTAGGCTCACAAGGTATAGGTGTGTGATCTTCTGGTTGTGTAGGAGCAGATGGCTCATCAGCTACACTTCCAAGAAGTTGACGGTATCGCGACTGCGATTGTGTCAATACTAAGCTGCTTGGTGCAGCCTTATTCTTCTTCTTGGGTAGACTAGTTCCCATATGAATCACCTATATGTTTACATGAATTTTACTATAATTTATAATATTGTAGCATAGTAACCAAGAAACACAGTAAGAAAGGCAACAAAAGATTTGTTTTATCACTTACCCAAGTAAAACAAGACATCTATTATTCCCTAGTTTCTTTCTATTTAAAGAGGAATTAATAAGTTATCTTTCTGATGCAAGAATGTGTAGGGCTACTTGATTGACCAATTGATTGCTTCTATTGGACCAATGATAGTTGAGTACTAGCTTGATCCTATAAAAGCTATAATTGATTACGTATATTATTACATGGATAACACCCAAGGCTTAAAGGGAGAAGCATAAAAGTTAGTGCTTGTCAGTGAGAGGATACAACATATGGTTGATGATGCTAGAAAAAATAGGGAAGAATCGGAAGCTAATGTCAGGTAGTGACTAAAAATAGTGCATGATATTATAAAAGAAGCATTTATATATTAACTAGAGAAAAGATCATATGTTGAATCCCCACACTCTCGTAAGGCCTCAATGTATTGTGGATAAAAGTAGATGAATCTTGGTTTCATGCTTTCCATTTCTAAGTTTAACAGCTTTTGTTCATCTTTACTAAGTTATATAACCATGATAATGTCAACACTTGAAAATAAGCTAAAATAAGAAGTTCTATTAAACAGAATTTTTATGAAAGAGTGGCTTTTAAAGTTCACAAATTTGTCACTCAAATAATAATAAAACATAGATTTTCCAGGTTATTGAATAGCTTATAAGCATACAAGTTTCCAAGGAAAACAATGCAACAAAGCATATGATTTAACTAAGCTGAATATCATAAATACCAATTCACAAGTTCAAGATACGTATATAAGCTCAAATCATAGAATTTGAATAAAAGGAAGTTTTTGTAAAGCTTGCAATAATGGTTAGAGCTGATTGGTTGGAAGCTCAAATTGTAGAATGATGCATTGATGACTGGATAGCCACATCTACAAAGTAAATCAAAATCAAAGGAATATACACTTGGAACAATTCTTCAAATCATTGTATATAGCTTTTGTAGTTAGAAGTTCAATTGCACTCTAATTGGAAGCATTATGGATTTTTTGAAATCTTAGTGAACGAGGATATATTTTTCTTTAATTTCTCAAATCAGGTGTAAGATAGGAAAGTATTGGAAGAGGGCCTATGGTATTTCCATAACAAGCAAGTTTTACTCTAAATTTGGCAACCTAGCATCAACTTGGAATAGACAAGACATTAAAATATCCTAATCCAGATGTGTATGTATGGAGTTCTATTAGAATACTAGATTTCTAATGATCTAGTTATATAGCAATCTTGTTGGAAATGTAATATTACTATTCATGAAAGAAACTAGATTTTATTCAGCTAGGCAATAAGTTCGCAAAAAAATGGAATTACTACCAAATGAAAAACAAGGTAAAACATGAATCATAAAGTTTATCTTACCTTGAGATCAAAAACAAATTGTTTATTCCTGAAGTTGACTTCAACCCTGCCAGATTGAAATGAAATAAGCGTGAACACTAATTGCACTATATGACAACATAATCACATTAACATAAAGCTATGATACTAATCATGTTTCTTTTAAGACAACACAACTTGGGGAGACACTGAAAAGTGATTTCTTTGCAACTAATATAAGGGTAGACAACAAGTTCAAGGAAGAAAAGATTTATAAGTGGTTAACCAGCTTAATCCTATGAGAGAGATATCATAATGACAACATAACATACAACTTCTTGTAAATGTCAACGTCATAACAATCACAAAGAACAAGGAAACTTTGTCTTTGCACTGCAATAATATTCCAATAGCATTATTAGGTTTTTGCAAATTACAAGACATCAAAAAGAATGAAATCTGAAAACTCAAAATATTTAAGAAAAGAGGTTATAATGTGAACTGTTTATCCAGGAAGGCATCCATAATGAAGACATTCATGTTAAAAGACTCAATTACAAAATTCACTCAACTACCATTTTATATATATATCCATCTCACTAAAGTGTATGCTAACTTGCAAAAAAGAAACCAACACATAAACATTGATAAGTAGGACTAAAATTGATAAAGGAAATAGGACCAGTCAAATAGCATAAAAAGAAATTGCAGGAGATGATAACATGGGCTTATATTATTTTTTAAATTCCAATGAGCCAAAGGAACTTAAGCAAATGATATTGACTAAGGAGCCCCTGAACTTGTGTAATGTTATAAAAATGTATACATTTTTGTTCCTCCTTTGTTGCTATCGGATGTATCGGAGTTTCCACCAATACCTTATTATACTTAATTCACTCTAATCACCAATTTTATACTGCAATTACGCATTCACTCTAATCACCAATTTTATACTGCAATTACGCCTTTAGGAGGTCACAAAACCAACAATTTTCTCTCTTGTATGTCAAACATTGGATTGTTTAAAAGCAAGATGAAAAGCAACAAGTCAAATTTAAAACCATAACAGTGATAACTTCTAAATATTTCGGCAGAAAATGATTATTAGTTTTACATTTGTAAACACCACAGTAACAACTTAAAAATAAATCAAAATTTAAGATTCCAAATACTAAAAATCATTCAAGTATGTTCTATAGAATGCAATAACAAAGTAACAGACTCAAATTGATGACGGAAATTAAGCTACATTCTAGTTGAACTAACTGAAGTGATTTTTTCTCCCACTATACTAAGATTTTTTAAAATTATAGCATTTAATCTATCAATGGTAAGAATGTACTGACATTGAGACTACCTAGAGATTTTTCCACATTTGATCTTGAGAATGATTGATTTAGTAGTTTTAATTTCTCCTGGTTAATTAAGGCAAATATGAAGGTGCTTATATCTTA
>JANQBM010000221.1:33057315-33074537 GCA_025594535.1 Erythroxylum domingense
TAATAATTAAATTAATTATATTGTAATTCTTTCATCGTTATTCAAATATTACAAATAAACTTAAATTACATATTGACGCAATTATCAAATAATCAATAAATTACATATTTCCAATCATATTATACTCTAGGGGTATTTTCGTCATATCCACTAGTTTTTTGTTCTGTCCCCTGCAACTAAACACATTTCTGTCCTCGAGACGGAGACAATTATCCCCTGCAACCAAACAGCTCACTGTCTCCAATTTTTGTTCCGTTCCGTCTTCAAATTTTCGTCTCGTTCCGTCCCTGCATATTGGAGACAGTAACCAAACAGACTATAAGAGAACCCTAGAATCATAAAGATAAAACTTTAGTCACCACTTCTCAAAGTTATCACAACTCAACCATCGTCAGTCTCCATGCCTCTGGTCGGATGCAACCAGGTGCCGCTAGTCGAGCACCAATTGTGCCACTTTCTGCAGCAACTGCTGCCTCCACTTGTGTGCAACAAAGCACAGTGGAAGCCTCGTGTTGCTTAGCACGACACATAGCCTGAGGCTGTGTGACATTTGCAGCTTTCGCCGCGAGCTCTGACACTCCCATGCGTTTGGTAGCCTACCTAGTTGCTGTTTCATCTTCTTAGCTTCTCTACCTGCTACGACTTTCCAGTCACACTTTGCCAGGGACCAACTACTGGCCAGTTTTATTCAAGCCGAAAGTCAAGGTCCACAAACACCTCAACTGAAAACGATAGCGTTTCAGCTGCAGATAACTTATGACGCCATTAGCCATACATTAGCTATAAAAAAATTTCCGACAGTCAAAAACCAACTTTGGTTTTTCATAAATTTTGGGTTTATTATTGTTTATAGGTGTCTAATGCTTAATGAAAATGTTTTATATATTATTTATAAGTTAAACGACTTCAATTCAATTCCAAATTGAATTATATGGTTTTAAGATTTCTAATATGAACTTTTTGGATTTCTAGGTTTGTAATATGAACTTTTCATATATTAGTATTTATATTTAAGACGTAAACATCTTGCTATTCAATTCAAAATTTATAATCAATAATAATCAAATTATAGAATTAAAGTCGACTTTTAAACCATTGTTAAAAAATTGGCTAGGATCTGAAATTGTTGTATAGCAAAATAATTATAAAACGTTTTCGTTTGTTTTCTTGAAAGCTAAGATCACTTAAAAAATGATTAATACAAATCATAATAAATATTGAATCTTAATTTATACTTTATTCCAAAGCTTGATTTTTTTTCCTTGTCGTATCCCTCAAATTGTTTCCTACGTGGGTTCATCTCAATCACTGTAGCTACACAAGTGTCCGACCTCTGATAGTATCTACAAAATGAGTTGAGAAAACTCTACAATTGTTATAAAGAGGGTTAGACAAGAAGTGTTAGCTCTATTAGAGCTTAATTCTATTTATAATACATTTTATATATTTTAGTAATTTAATTAAAATTTAATTAACATTACAAATAATTCTAGTTAAATATCGGTTATGCCTAAATAAGATCTAATATCTCATATTGATTTTTATTTATTAAATATCTCATATTTAATTGTAAGGTTTCTCAAACTTTACAATAAAATCCAACTTGATTAAAATATCTTTACTCTCTTTAACTCATTCTTTATATGTGACTGTTACGTTTCCAAATATATTGGCAATGAATATAAATTATAACCGTAAATCATATTTAGGATTAGATAAATTAAACTCCTTTGATATAAATTATAACCCCTAATCATATTTAGAACTAGATAAATTAAACTCCTTTAATTTATCTTTGGTTCTCTAATTAAACAATTTATATTCGTAAATCAAAATTAACGTCTAATAATACATAATGACCACTAAAATATTTAGGAATGTTAAAGTGGTTCTGACTAACTTTCCGTGCATGACTTTTTGTATAATTCAGTCATTTCATCAGATAATGTTCTAATTAGACATAAAACATAGAATTAATGTCTACATTATTTTGAGTATATATTAATTCTCCACTATTAGCTATTGATTCAATTAATGATCTTTGTAAACTATTGAAGGATTTCTCGAATTAATACTAATAGAAAATAATGAAATATTTTCCTTAATTACTTTAATTAGGTGTTGGATCATATCTTAATCACTCAACTACCTTTATATAGTGATTATCGACTAAGCTATCTTTGACTAGAGCAGGTTATAAGTAATATCAAAATATAACAATTCCTATATATGATAACTTTGGATATCTCAAGTCAAATGATCACTTATATAATCATCTCAATGAGAATTTTCAAACGTATAAGTCATGTTTAAAATGAATTTCTCATATAAGGTTACTTCATTGAACTTATTCTCTAATAAGCACCTACAAGTTTTTTTATCTCCATATAAAATCGACTACTTTCTTTGAAAGGAAAAATATAACATTTGTTGATTTTTTAATGTTTTTTTAATGTCCAGTCTTAACAGTACAATAGCTAAGAATAATTTAGAAATGTACATAAATGTAATATGAATCTCATAATTATAATCTCATCATAATTTTATTTATATTGTATAATTATCCCACATGCTTTATTATATATATCTAAATACGTAAAAGATAAAAAGTAACTTTGAATTACCAATTTAATGTAGGACATAAATTAACATATATTTCTCACAGGGCACAGTCTACAAACCACCCACTACCTTCCCAATTTGGCAGGAAAATAACCATCATCCTGCCAAAACAAATGCCTAAAGGTTACACTGGTTTTCAAGTTCTTCTATCCATCACCGCGTATCGATTTCTAACGGATGCATCTTTTACAATTAACGTCTTGCTAGTCTTAAAATTTAATCATTGACAAGGTTATAATGCGTTTAAAGCTATCCACGTGGTAGTTTGCTAGAATTAAGGTCTTGTTTGGTAAACAATTTATTAACCATTTTTTAGCTAATTGAAACATTTTAATTGTTTGATCATGTCAAACAACTTATGGATATGTTTAATAATCAGCAGATTGAGTTAGCTTATTAAACCCAATCAATTAATTTTAGAAAAGCTCATATTAGGAGCATTTTGAGTCTGAAACTCAATAATTAATATATAAAAACCAATGGTACCCTTAAAGTTGAAGCCATTGTCCTAATGCCTTGCTACGGAGAACAATAGACTCTTTAAAACGACAGGAAGAAAAGTAGAGAATTGTCTAGAAATAAATTTCATTGCCAATTTCCTATTTTGTTCACATCAAATCAAGGAGACAAAAAACCTTAATCTGTATGTAGCTTTTGTAAATCCTCATAATGGGAAAAGAAAAATTACAATGAAAATGTTTTACTGTCCTCATTATTTATACATCGTTAGACTCCCATAACCTGCATATAAATTTCATGTAATTATTGATGGCAACTTTCTTTTTTTTTCCTTTTACAATAATTATTGATCTTAGGCTATGTTAAGTATCTATCATTAATTTAAGATTGAGAAAGGAAAAAAGAAGAAACACTCACTATTATTATTATTATTATTATTAGATTTATAATTTTAATTTTTGTAAAATTAAATATTTAAAATTTAAATTTTTATGAGAATATTCAAAGAAATATTAAGATATAATACTCATGTCCTTATAATTTTTTTAAAATTCATGTCCTTATAAGTTATTTTAAACATAAACAATTAATAATAAACAACTAATTTTATCAAATATCTTTAACAAATAACTGATATTATTTGCTGATTAAATCAACTGATATAATCTATTGTTAGCTAGCTATTGATATAATCAAGTAACAATTAATGCAATCCACTTATTGTCAAATAAGACCTAAATGATATTGATCATTAAAAAGTAACTGTTCCTAACTATCTCCAACCATTCCACTAAAATTTTACACCAAATTTAGTGTAAAAGAGAATATTCTAAGAATCTTTTTACATCAAATTATTTTCAAAGAATATACCACAATAATTTAGTTATTAAATAAATTAATTTATATTTATACAATGATTTATTTATATTTATTTATTTATCAAAATTAAAATAAAATCATTTTCCTTAATTAATTAATATATACTTTATGTTAAATTAATATTATTTAAGAATCTTGTATGGCCGCTTGAGTATCATGTTTGTCCTTAATGATCATATTATGCATTATAATACACGCTGACATAATATCATGTAATATGAATTTTTTTCCATAAACGTACCGGTCCCTTAATAATTGCAAATCGTGATTGAAGAACTTCAAATGCACGTTCGACATCTTTCATACATACTTCTTGCATCTTCGCGAATAACTTCTTTTTTGGGTCTCGGGGATCATGAGTGGTTTATACCAAGGTAGATCATTTGGATAAATACTATCAGCTAAATAATATCCAGTATCGTACACTTTTTCCCGAATAACATAATGAGCAAGCGAGGCTATACATTTGGCAATGTTTGCAAATAATTGAGATATCTCTAACACATTAATGTCATTATTTGACCTGGCAAATTAAAATGTACATGTCATATCCACAAATCATAATCAACTGCAACTTCAAGAATAATAGTTGGGAATCCACTATGTTTACTATATTGTCCTGCTCAAGTCGTTAGACAATTTTGCCATGTCTAGTGCATGCAATCTAAGCTCTTTAGCATCCTTGAAAAATCACGTTCTTCATTTATTTTAAGCAATCTTGCAACATCATGAGCATCTGGTGCCCTTAGATAATATTCTCAAGTGCTTTAGTTTTACTTTTAATTTGATTGTTGTAATTTTAGTTTGATTGTAATCTCGAGTCTTATTGTAATTGTAATTTATTTAGTCTGGTTGTAATTTCAAATATTTTCGTTGAGTTTTAATTTTTTAAATCAATGTTGAGGTTTAGATTTATGTACCTTTTATTTCAAATTTTCTTTTTATTCTTAACATATTTTATTAATAAATTTATAACACTTATAAATAAGAATTATAAATAAATATTAAAAATAAATTTAATATTATATTCAATATTAGTGTCATTTTAAACGTCTTAATGAAATCTTTATAATGATATATTTTGTGTAAAGTAATAAATATTTTAAATTTAATTACTTAATAAATTATATAAATAAATCAAATTGTGAGAAGCACATAAAAAATATATTAAAAAGAAAATAGATAAAGTTGTTTTTTTACAACTTTTTTTTTCAACTTTTGATGCATGAATAATGACATATTAAATTTAGTGTATTATTATTTATTGTACCATTTTGGTGTTAAATTTTGGTGTCTTTTTTGAGATGATTGCACTAAAACACCAAATTTAATATTTTGGTGCCTTGGTTAGATGGAATTGTGCGTGTTACTGTTGGGTGGCACTGGAAAGTGCCACGTTAGGAATCGGTAACAGGCGAATGTGTTTTCTGAGATGCCTGCCCATGACGATAAGGCTGAGGTGGAGGTTAAGGGCCCCACATGGAACGTTTTGTAGGACAGTATGCTTTGAGTTGACATTGCTTTGATGTTCGCCACGTGTCACTGGCTTAACAATTCGAAAAGCTCAAATTGTTTCGAATGAGCGCCCGTAGCCGGCATACGCATACCGCATACTGTGTAAACAAGTCCAAAGGCGTGCTCCCATGACTCCGGCTTCTTCATGCGCGCCATTTCAGCCCAACCAATTAAGTACTTCCACGTGATGTCACTTGGTCTTTTTCATATGACTAATTTGCCCCTCAGATTTAGAAAAGAAAAAGTTGACGTGTAATGGTTTTTCTAAGTTTAGGGTGCGGTGGTTAGTACATTCGGTAACAAATCACTAGACGAAATGACCTAAATAACCTCTACGATCTTGAAAACAAGAAGGGTAAAGATGTAATAAAAAGAAATCAGTTATAATAACAAGTCCGTGCAGAGATCAAAGGGAGACATGAACATGCAAAGTGAAACCGGCGAAAAAGTAACAGAGGAAGTGCCGATGAGGGTGGTGTGTTGTCACGTGCGTACGTCATAATTCTAGTCGGCGAAACCTCAACTTAATAACCAAGTCATCTGCATACTTTAACATAAGAAAACAGAATATTCCGGTCCCACGAGAATCCCACGTGGTCTCGCCCATGCCGTTGATAGGGAATCAATCAATCCCACTCCCCCCATATGCATCGAGTTGAATACACGCAAAGGGCTATCAACAAAATACTAACGTGGCAAATCCGAGGTGGACTCTTGAACAACCACCGCCTATGAGGATCAAGCAATTTGTGGCAAGCTAGTTCTCGCGGGGTCAATGATGATCACAATCAGAAAATGCAACCCCTCTCCTCGTCAATCGTCTTGCATGGGAAGGGATTAACATAACTTTCTGCTACATTTAATTTAAGATGTCCAGAAAACTACGATTAATATCATTTACATGTATGTATATTACTTGAACATCTAACTAAGTCATTAAACATAATGATTAATAAGAATATGGAAGTTTGACTACATTTATAGCGATATTTATGTGGCAGTAAAAAAGTTGACACATATAAGAATAATCAACTTATTATATACGAAAATGAGGGCGAGGCTCGGGCAGGGGGCAGAAGCGGATCCTCTTTTAGGGCAGGCGTTACTCACGCCCATCAGCCCATGTGACCCGCTTATGCTAATTAGGCGTGGTTTCGAAACTCGGAAAAGGACATAGAGAAAAAGTAAAAAATAAGAAAAAACCAGACCTAAACGGGAATAAAATAAATTTCAATAAACTAAAACGGAAATATATATAGAGGTGGAGAGAAGCAGGCAAAAGAGTTGAAGAACAGGGCGTGCTTTGAAACAGCAGAAAAAATAGGACAGAGAGAGAGAGAGAGAGAGGGAGGTTGGGTGGTATTGTTGTTGTTGATGAGTTGTTAATAGCGATACGATCCAAGGGAAGCGTAGAGAAATAGATTCCAGCATTTGGCATTGGTTTGATTGTTGTGGGCTTCCCTTGTTGTCAGCTTTCTCTGCTTCTTCTTCTGTTTCTCACGTCTCTTATTAAGTTGCCCGCCCTTCTACTGGTTTAAGGAGTCAACTCAGAAATTGGAAATAGAGTTAGTTCTTTCTCTTCTGAAACTCTCTGGTTTACGAGGAAGACAAATTAAGTAACAGCAATGGAGTGGAGTGCGTATATGGATGAGTATGAGAAGCTTGTCACAAGGATGAACACTCCCAGGTTCGCTTTTATCCTTTTGAATCTTTCATTCTTCAGCTTTGACTTAGTCCGTAATCTGTTCCTTCTCAACCATCTTCGTGTATTTCTTTTCCAAGTCTGATTGCCTCTTTGTTCTGGTTTCATTTGCTCGCCCGATTCATCACTTTTCTTATGGATCAATATCTCTTAGGCTTTGTCTGGTACACTCAGAAAATTCTTGCTCAAAGGTCGTCTTTCTTAGTTTGTCTGAAAATCTTTCTTCCGACCCAGATCGGATATCTTGTGATTCAAGTCATTCATGTTTTGAAATTTTGACATTTTACCAAGATTCATGTACACAAAAAATTAAAAAATAGGTTCGATTTTCCTATTAAAATTTCATTCGAAATTATTTTTATTTTTTCAAAATTCTATACCATGTAGTAGCACTCGCCAATCGCTTCCCTACATGTATGGATGGATGTTTATTTTCAAAATACGTACATATTTGTTTCAATTTTGAAAAATAAAACCCCAGAGGGAAAATAATAATTACACCGACTTAACCTTGCTTTACTTTTTTGGTGCAGGGTCGTCATTGATAATGCCGTTTGCCCCACTGCGACAATTGTCAAGGTAACCCTTCCACGAAACCATTTCCCACTTGATAGGTTTCGTTCAATAGTTGACTTCTTCACCTAAAAGTTTGGCCATCATTTCTTGTCTCTGCTCATTATCAGGTTGATAGCGCTAGAAAACATGGAATTTTGCTCGAGGCAGTTCAAGTCCTCACCGATCTAAACCTGTTTATTAAGAAGGCTTACATTTCCTCTGACGGAAGATGGTTCATGGATGGTAATCTTTATTTTCTGTTTTATGTTTCGAACTTGTGGGTATTTTTAGAGTTCTCGGTTTATAACGTTGTTTTTATCTGTTGGGTATGCAGTGTTTCATGTGACTGATGTAATGGGGAAAAAATTGACGGATGAGAGCGTTATTAATTACATCGAACAGGTAGGCGTCGTACAACGTATGCGTTTTTTAATGTAGACAAAGAGTTCATTGTTTAAGTTTGAGGCGTAACTGATAATTGATTGGTTTCTTATGCTTCGGTATTTACAGTCATTAGGAAGCATCCATAATGGCAGAACCAAGAGTTATGATGGTCTAACGGCTTTAGAACTAACCGGCACTGACCGTATTGGCCTTCTCTCGGAGGTATTTGCTGTACTAGCTGACCTACAGTGTAACGTGGTGGAGGCTAAAGTTTGGACTCACAATGGCCGGATTGCTTGCTTAATCCATGTAAATGACTGCAACTCCGGAACCCCAATTGAGGACTCGCAGCAGATTGATAGAATTGAGGCTCGGTTGAGGAATATTCTAAAGGGGGATAACGATATCAGGAGTGCGAGAACTTCGGTTTCCATGGCATTGACCCATACGGAAAGGAGGTTGCATCAAATGATGTTTGCTGATAGGGATTATGAGAGAAAGCCCATTTTGCAGCATTCTGCGGAATCTCCTACAGTGACCGTACAGAATTGGGTGGAGAGAGGCTATTCAATTGTGAATGTTCAATGCAAGGATCGGACAAAACTTTTATTTGATGTTGTTTGCACCTTGACAGACATGGAATATATTGTGTTCCATGCCACCATCAACACAGCGGGAGACGGTGCGTATCTGGTAAGATTAAGGTGCAATGTTTTAATTTTATGTGTGTATTGGTACGGGGTTTCTTTTTTGAAGTGATGTTTGTTTAATACTTCGTGCAGGAATTTTACATTAGGCATACAGATGGGACCCCTATTAGCTCTGAACCTGAGAGACAACGAGTAATTCAATGCTTACAAGCAGCAGTTATGAGAAGAGCATCTGAGGTAATTATTCTGTTGAGCATCGATTCCTTGCTGAATTAGTTGCTTATTCACTTGGTAGGCGTGTATCTTGCAAATGTTAACTGGAACGATATAATTCCATTTTCAGGGTGTGATGTTAGAATTGTGCGCATCGGATAGGCAGGGCCTATTGGCGGATGTGACGAGAACATTTCGTGAAAATAGCCTTAATGTGACAAGGGCTGAGATATCAACCAAGGCGGACATGGCTCTGAATGTATTCTATGTAACTGATGCAATTGGTAACCCGGCTGATCCTAAGTTAATTGAATCAATTCGACAAAAGATTGGACTGAGTAACTTGAAAGTGAAGGAATTGCCAGCACTGGATTACCAAGGAGAAGCAGAAAGAGAAAAGCAAGCTGTTGGGGTTGCTGGGGCAGCGTTATTATCACTTGGAAGCCTATTTAGAAGGAATCTATACAATTTGGGATTAATCAGATCATATTCTTAAAGGTAAAGGATATAAAGAGGGAATTTGGGTTAGGGAGAAGATTTGGTGTTCTGTGGTGGCATATTATTCTTTGCTTCGGGGTTGGCCTTGTGATCTGTACATAAAGGTGGAAGATTTGGTGATAGTAAGTAGGTTGTAGTTGGGTTTGGTTGGTTGAATAGATAGATAGAGACATAGATTGAGGGTTCCACCATATTGATTTGGGGTACCGAAGGAGAAGTTAGATATCAGAATCAAAAGTGTGTTGGTGGAAGGTTGTGAATTATTACAAGTTTGTTGGTGGCTAATGGAAGTAAAAATTAGGGAAATCAAATCGATGGCCTTCATACACGTCGCAACAGTTTGTACATAAACCATCTTTTAAATATATAAATTTTAATGGTTGACCTGATTATTTTTCCAAATGTGATCCTTCCCTCATCCTTTCAGTTGGAGGGACTAAAAAGATACACATTGCAACGGTGTAAAAGTTACGAACAGACCGCTGTATATGCTTCTAGATTCTCGTTGATAATTTGAATCCAAACTCAAGAACGTGTATTTTACGTGCCAGTTGGCAACAAACTGTAATATGTTTGACCTGACAATTGTACAGCCGCAGTGAGGCTATTACGCTTTTGTTGCTAGCAAATGATAATAGAGGGATTAAAAGGTCTAATATGACGCTTCTAGTGTATCGTCGGGGTACAACGGCAATAGCAATCGCCGGCCACCGACTTGAAAACGTCAAAGTCCAAAATTGCCGCGCGACTTGGGAGTTTTGTGACCGTGGCTGTCTACGACGAAAAGTTTCGACTTAATTGAGCGAGGATTTACTATGAGAGAGGAAACAAGTGCTTTCATTAGTTCGTGTTCTATGCTATAGTTTCAATTACCTAGTAATATTTTAAAAGAGACAAACGGATTGTACAACTGTTTGGTCCTTTTTTTAAAAATTTCTTTTATACATAATCTCTAGATCCATCCAGCAAATGGTTATAAATCTTTTTGTAGCTTTCCACTAAATGTCCCTACCTCTATGACTTGGAAAACAGAGTCAATAGAAGAAAGTTTAGATAGCCAGCGTATGCGTGACGGGAATTTACCATTATTGTCTATTTCATTCTTGAAACTGCTCATTTTCTGTATACATTTATTAAGATTGTCAAAATAACAAAAGCAAAAAAGACAAATATCAAGAGCCAAGATTGCCACCTATCTTTAAATTTGTTTCCCTACAATTTGTGATAAGCAACTTTTTCACCACAAAAAATTAAATTATTGTTAATTTTATATATTTATTAACACATCTCCTCAAATAGAAATCTTTTAGGTTTGAAATTTGCACAAGTTTATTCTATTTTGTGTAAATAATAAGTTAACACACCTCCTCAAATAAAAATCTTTTAGGTTTGAAACTTGCACAAGTTCATTCTATTTTGTGCTGAATAATAGGTGAATAGTAGGATTTGAACTTATAATCACTTAATCACAAATACTCTAATATCATGTTAAGCAATTATTTCACCACAAAAATTTAAACTATTGTATAAGGTCAACTTAATTAGTTGTATATATTTACTAATATTAAATACCATTTTCCTTATCGCTGTTGTTAGATAATTTTCATCTCCTGACTTTGGTTTCGTTCTCTTTTTTTTTTCAAATTTTGTATGTACAAGGCATCTAACTCTAACCGTAAACTTTTCATTATGGGTAAATTAGTTTTGATTGTGGAATTATGCAAATCAAACTACCGTTCGGGGTTTTAAGAACTTTTTATTCCATTAGAAAAATGACTTCAAATTTTAAGAACTTGCATTTAATGCTTGTTAGAAAAATGACAGCGTTATGATGAGTTTGTTGTGAATAGGTGGGGCTACTAGACAAAGGCATTTTTTTAAATTCAATGCTAAGATAAATGGTCCATAAGTGCAATTCAATTTATTTCGTCAGAATTAGACGTTCGAATTAGTAATTTTACAGAATTACAGGCACTTCTCCAAATATTGAAAATTGTTAATCCGAAATGCCTTTATTTAATTTACTTCATTATTTAAAATATGTATTTGTTAAAATATCATATACATGAGAATTTATATAATATTTATATAATATTTAATTTAATTTATTATTATTTCAAATATATAAATTATAGATTATTACATGTATTCAAAATTTTATTTAATTGCAATAGATATTTTTTGGTTGCATATAAAAGAGGTGGTCCGCACTCCGCACAAGAAGTAGAGACAGATCGAATTTTTTGAGTTATGGTGGCTAGGGAGTAAGCAAGTTTTGGTGTGATACAACTAATAAATAAGCCAAGTACATTGACACCAACCCCCGTGTACGTGGGGTAAAAGGAGTTAAAGACAGACAAGTTAATTATCTGAGCTGTCTAGGGTCGAGACTTGTGATAAGAAAAGGAAGTAACACTCTCTGATACAGAAGTCACATGTCCTGAACCCGAAAGATCTAATTTTGGCTCTACTTTTAATGCTTGTTGGTCCATGCTAATTGATCTTGGTGCAGAAATTATAACACACCAGCTGGTTGGCTTTGGGGCTCAAAAAGCCTGCAAGCATTATTTTAAGGTTTTTTCTGCGGTGTTTGTGGTAAAAGTAAGCGTGTCTATGTGTGGATTTCTCTTGGTTTGACTGAGACGTCCGGGATTGCCTAGAATAGCATGTTCTCATACTAGACTTTCACTAATACCAAGATAGACGATTTTGAAATCGTTTTGAACAGTGCTGAAGGCTTTGTCGTGCACCGGGAGTCCACATGCTGGTTCCGTCTACACGGCTTTTCTCAAGTCTCAACACTGGAATTTCAACCGCTCCTCATTTATATATTCCTATTATGTGGAATGTTTTAGCAGATTTTTCCATTTTTACAGAATAGGCATATACCTGAAATGATATTAACTTAGAAGATCACATGCATTACGGACTAAACAAAACGTTTATCTCGTATATGATTCGAATGCGTCCGTCCATACAAATACTGAATGACGCGTCGAGACACATAATATCCGATCCCTCTTTGTGGCAAAGTGTGGCATATGTTAAGTTGTAAATCTTCTGCGAATCTAATTTTTCCAAGATCATTGGCCGAAAGAATCATGCTTAAAATGTAAAATATTATCAGGAGCAAAAGGCAAGAGAATCATAGTCATATAAGTCCATTAAGTTTGAGATCACGCAAGTATTTTATAAATTTGAAGCAAGAGGTGAACCCTACTTGGTTGGCAGCTTGTAGCAACTTGATAAGAGCTAGACGTATTGGTTGGTGCTATTCAGCATATTTGAAAACTATCCTAGCTACTAGCATTTGTTCCAAGCATGGTAGGTTATGTTCTACTTTTTTAAGAGTCAGCTGGCCCTGCCAATCTCGATAGCTCCCATTTGTGACTTTAACAGCCAATTTAAGGCTTTTCAGTCCACACTATTATTCTTTTGACACTATTAAATTGATTCTTTTATTGAGAAGGGCGTTATCAGTTTAAGGCAGCACGTCAAAGAATAAAAGTGGGTCCAAAACTTTCCTAAAGGAGTAGTATTTAACAGGAAAATATGAAATATTAGTTAGCTTTTCGTTTAACGGGATAATTTGGGTTTGCTTTCGCATACTCCTCCTTTCTAACTGAGCTCTATTTAGGCAATTTATAATCAAAGTTGGTTAAATATATCATGATAATCTTCCTCCAAGATTAAAGATCAAATATGAAAAACACTCGCTGAATTTGAGCCAAATCCCTACAATCGGCTTTATGACATTATTAGTAACATCTGAACGATAAATTAATAGGTGCATGGAGAGCATCACTTCCAACATAATAATGTTGTACTTCTATTTTCATACTATAATTTAAATGGAAAAAAAGAACTTTTAAGAAAAATATTATAATAATTTTCACTACAACAGAAAGAATTTTTTACTACGTTTTTTTAGCGATGAATTAAAAATCGTCACTAAAAGTTAATTGTCCATCATTTTGCGACATTTTTTAATTTGTCCTTAAATGAATACACTTTGCGACGGCTTAAATTTTTCATTGTCAGATGACAAACCTTTGGCGAAGATTTTCTAAAACATTGCAAAAGTAGTACTTTTGGGAACAAATTGTGAAATTGTTGCTAAAAGTTTATGTTAAATATTTTATATCCTATGTATTTCTTAGGGAAAATTTGAAGAATTTTTGTGTGTGATAGTATTCTTAAAAATAATAATGTTTAGGAGATAATTTTTTAATGCTATGTGTACTTAATAATTATAAGGATAATTAAAATTGATATTTATATGATTTTTCATATTTTTCATTTGCCTTCTTTATAAATTTGTTTAAATAGTTAATGCATTCAAACTCTATAAATTTGTTTAAATTTATGGATTTATGTACAAATAATTCTTTACTGATGCCTATTATACATAGTACTACACCTCCATTCATACAAAAATTTTATAAAAATAAAATGGAGCATTTAAAAATTGTAAAATGTTTTCAAAGTTTTAAACATATTGTTGAAAAATACATATAGGTAATTTAAAATTTGAAAAGTAAACATTTTTGGACATAAAAAGATAATTATACCTAAAACTTTAATGTTAATAAGGTCAAAATATCATAAATTTAAGTTGACTACTATTCTTAATCATTAATATTTATTAACAATAAAATAATAATACATATAAATATTAAAATATGGTAAGCAATATAATATAATGATATATGGTAAGTACTACAAGATGTTAATTAGAAGTTTAACAATTCTTACAGAAAATAATAAATAAAGTTTCACGCCTAATATTCTATTGAAAAGGAAAAAAATAATTATTTTTTTGGATTCCAAGTGACATTAGACTTGATAGAAAAGGTAAAGGAGTTTCCAAAGTCTAGATTCCTAAGAAGGCTCCTTGCACGTTCCAAGTCATCAATTGAAATAGTTAAAGATCTTAACTCAGGGTCTGGTTTATTGATACCCTCTTCTAACAACTTCTTTGCTTTAACTAAATTTGCAGAAGATGAAGTGAACGATTTCCCAGATGCAATATGGATGACAGTATTAGATGAACCACATATACCATGCATTTCACCTAATTAGCAAACAGTACAGAACAATCAAAGCTAAATCAAACGATATTAAGAACCCAAACTTGAAAACATGCATACTCGACTGACAGATAAACTCCATCATCGTCATATTGAACAGACATAGTTTTTGCAATCGATCACTGTTCCAAAACAACCGATTTCTTTAATTCTGTACGAACCATCGGGACATCGCCACCATCTCCATTTCCGTCTTATGTTCTCTTAAAGATTCGAGGAAGCTTAGATGATACTAAAAACCTTGAAGAAGAAGATCAGCCGTAGAAGGCAATGGCTGATTAGTGTTTGATGAGGAGATTTGTTCTATATTGATTTGTTCTTTATTAGGGAAAATTTTGCTACATTCCTTCCAGTAGAGCTCATTTCCACCATCAGAAAATAGTCGCCACATCGACATTCTGCGATGAGTTAATGTTAATAGTTTTATTATGAAAAGTCAATAGAAGACTTCTTATTTGAATGTTCCAATATTCTAGTAACTTTAATTTTGTGATCTATCAAGTAAAACTACTTCATATGATAAGGATGAGAATGCTAAGTGCATATGCACTATGTTTAGGGGAAGCATAAACATCCGTAGTTAGCTCCTTTGAGCCACAACCTTATTCTTTTCTTTTATAACTATATTACAATCCAAATTCTCTATCTAAACATCCTTACCTATTGTGCTATGGTTCAAAGAATTTTGGTTTATTGATATATGTATTCATAAAAAAGTACCAAAAAAAGAAAAAGTAAGAAAGGTAGTAGCAAGAAACTCAATGTGATGGGAATTATTCTTCATATGAAATAACTAACCATTCCCAAGTGAGTTGAGTGAAATATTCAAACTTATACATTTGTTACCTATATATGTTTTGATGCCTTGATAATATTTCTGGTTTTGACCATGTGACTTATCACAGCCTCATGACATGTTGAAATAAAGTCCTTATGATGGATACATGTGTATACTATAAGTGGTACATATTTGATGTAAAGGCAATCATATGGTAAATATGTATGTAAACATCCGTTGCAGAAGTAGCTTTGACTCTCTAACAGACCTTTCATCAAACAGTTAGCAGGGTTTCATTAAACAAGCATGGAAGGTGGGAAAAAGAATTTCAACCCATACACATCCAACACAGAAACATAATTCACCATCTTCCAAAGACAAACACAAAGAAGAAACCCATACAATATTTGCATAACAAAAAACCTACATAAACTCCAAAATGTAGCAGAAAATAGAGCAAAAAAAGGAGGATTCTTGGTAACAGAAAAAAGAACAATACGTACCAACACAAGACATGACTTTTTTCAACGGTGACAACCACAAGATAGGAGATGACCACAAAAGAGAAGACGATGCTTCTTAGACGGATTTCAAAGAGAAAATATGACTTCATTTTTGTGTCTAATAACCTAGTAGAAAATAACATCATTTGTTACTAACCTAAACGATGTTGTTTTCGATTAAGTCGAAAGAAATATACCATTTAGTGAGGATTCAAAAACCTGTCGCCAAATGACATCCCATTACCATTTAGCTTCACCTTTGGCTAAGATTATATTTAATAGTATGTAATTTTTATATAATAAATAGAGAATTATGATTAAATAGAGTAATGTGTTATATAAGTAAAATATGAAAAATTTATATATTATGTATTAATTCACCAATAATGATACTAGTTACAATTATTATTTATACATTCATATAAAATCATATTAATTACCATATATAATAATAATATAATAATAAAATATGATGTTTTATATATCAATTACTTTAGAACTTTTATGTTTTCAAAGCTTTGAAATTTGAATGTAATTTAAAAAGAAGTTAAATAACATCAATTACTTATCGATCAACATCATTTATCAAGTAAGTCTAAGAAATTTGGATAGATTAGGGTAGAATCTGAATACAATTAATAAATTTTTTATGAATTAATAACTAATAAAAATCTTGAGTTTCGATATTTAATTACATTATTTAAGAAGATTTTCTTTTTGATTGATTTTTACTGATTCACTAAGGAATGTTGTTGACTTTAACATAATGAAGATGTTGATTTTAAGATTGAAGATGATGCATGAACGTTAAGTCTTTCATGTCCAGAATTGAATTTCACATTACCATTTTATTATTTAAGCAATAGCTCATCATCTAAATGCTTGCCCATTATAAAATTTTACATTATCATTTTATGATTTAACCAATAGCTCATAATCTAAATGCTTGCCCATCACAAAATTTCTCTTGGCATTGGTATATTTACATAAGTAAAACCTATTGGATCGCCTATGGCCCAGGTATTCACAACACGCAGCGGAATGGACCATACTAAATAATAAAAGTATAACTAAAACTACACAATATGTACGGATTTACCTCTTGATGTGGATTGGTATTTGTTTTCATATTTGTAGACGCTGCAACACGTGAATGTCCTTTACTGGTATCCACACAAGGATGAATAATCCGGGCAGCAGCTAATGTGTGCTAGCATGTTCCAAAACACTTTTTGAACGCCGCACAAATTTTTTCTCGGAAGAAGAACGAGCAGCTGGTGGCTAGGGTTTTTGTCTATCTTCTAATAAGACATAGGTTCTCTATTTATAGAGAAACCCTAATCCCTATTCTTATTAGGAATAAGAATATCATAA
>JANQBM010000221.1:33121048-33135738 GCA_025594535.1 Erythroxylum domingense
TTAAATTATTAATTGTGATTATTATTTGTTATTATGATTTTTGAAAATAGGGTTGATGTAAACTTGTAAACAGTAAATTGTACAGTATATAACTGTATAATATATCAGTGGACTATTTTGCAAATTTTAAAAATTTCAAGGACTATTTCATAAATATAAAAAATTGCCTAAAATGGTACCCAGTATTGACCGGTACCGGTACAGTATCGTTTCAGAACTCAATCCGATACCGAATCCGGTACAGTATTCGCAACATTGATAGGTACCTTTTGCACACACCTTTTGTTCTTTGTGTTGGCTAATGTGATCACTTTATCTCCTGCTATTTCTAGTTTGATTATTCTCTTAATCTTAGAGAGTGTTTATTGTCAATTTCTTCTTTTCTGTGAGAGATAAGCTTTTGTAGAGCTGTTATTGGAAAGGAATTGTGTGGTATGAAAAGAAGTTTTTCAAATATTTTTAATTTTAAATTATACATTGTTGATTACCACTCTTCATTATTTGTTGTTATGAACTCTTGGACTATTAAACAAATCATTTTGATGTATTTATTGATTTGATAATAGATTAGTTTATGAATTAGATCTCGTCCTTTTACTTATGGAATTGAGAAGATTTTTCATGTTAAAATTTTAATATTGTTGTGCGTGATTTATTTTGTACATTCATATTTACTTCACACAATTTTATTGAAATGAAAAAAAAAATTTAACCTCACAATTGTGCTTATCTTTTGCATTTTATGATTGTTGTTCACGTAGAGCGTTGAATTGTTACCGGCTGATGCAAGAAGGGGTTTTTGTTGAAGGAACTTCCGAAAAGCACGAGCGTTGGAAACCAGAAGACTCCCAATGCCAAATTTTCAGGATTGAGTTCTCTATTTGTCAGATAGAGCAAATTTTATCGTTGTCTTTGTCATGTAGGGTCGATCGAACTATCTGATCACGCACTCAAGCCCAAGTTCTTTTTTATTTATAATTTGACAATAAGCTTGCTGGACATTTGACTTCCATTTTTAATGCATACCAAGTCAACCATAATCGGCAAGCATGTTCCCTGACCACGGTCAAAACAGTTTACGGATATTGCAAATCTATAATACGCATACTCAACGCCGAACAACTCCAATGAATCGAACCTTGGATTTGGGAGCTATATTCAACGCCCACCTGACTACTTTATTGTTTCTTTCTCTTTTTCTGGTTAACTTAAGATGAGAAGGTAGAGAATTTAATTTAAATAACGAAGATGTAAAATGGGTTAGTAAATTATTGGAAAACGGATGTTAAAGCATCAAAATATTTTCTTAATACCTTCATCATAAAAAAGCATGGTCATGGTGATATAGCAATTCTAAATAATAATAATAATTTATAATAAAATAAAATATTCTAGTGATATTAATTGATTGAAATACAATTCAAAGTTTTATAGGCCCGTAGCACTGGGAAAGTCTGTTGGACTTGGACTTGGCTGGTCAGTCACTATGGGGCCATCTTCTACATACACCGGTCATTGTTAGTTATGTAGGGCTTGCATGGAAGTCACAATTCTGCCCCATTTTCTTATATAGGACTTCAATAATATTCGTAACCAAAGTTTAAAACAAGGCTCAGACATTTTTATTTATCATCTATAGACTATAATACGAATACATGTGTATCGAGTTGAAAATGTCTTAGTGGGCTGCTAAGTAAAACAACAATGGCCTACCTTAAGCCTTAGCCGTCTTTGAATTCTAAATAAGAAATGAAGAAAGGTCGAATGAACTCCTGAACGTTAGCATAAAGTATAACTTGATTTTAAATTTAAATTAAATAAAATAGTTAGTAAATTTTCCAAATAAAACTTACCATTTTAATATTATTCTATTAGTTTTATTCACATTAATCTAATCAACATCCAACAAATTATTAATATGTAATTTTATTCATATCAAAGAGTTACGTTGTCCTACTTAAGTGGCATTAAGAATGTATTTAAATTTTAAGATGTTTAATTTAAATTATCTAAAAATATAATTTTATTTGACCTTCTTACAAATAACAATAAAATTAGCCAATTTATTGATCAAATACTAAAAAGAGTTATTTACGTCAATTTACATTGCAAAATTTTTAATTTAATTCTTATTTAATATAAATTACATTAAGCATACAATTTATATCGACTTGCACTCATTTTGGGTCATGCTTTGGACTGGCAGTGGAACGAAGAAGAGCCGACAGCGAGGAGTTGACCTAATGACTTTAGCTTCTCACTTAAGACTCTCCTTTATAGGAGATCTTGAGTTCAAGTCACGTCAAAGGAGGAGAAATAGGAAATTTATCCTATTGATGATCCTCTAGTCCCCTGGGTAAAAACTCCTTGATCGGATCAATTACAGACGCCTCGCTTCCAGCGACAGTGTGGGAGTTGAAGCTACTAAGGAACCTGAGGCTGTTGGAAACCTGATGCTAAGTGGGGCCAGCGATCAATCAGCAATTGATCAATCAAGTATGTGACGGCTCCTTGTGCGCAGAAGTGTACAGGCTACGTAGGAATATGAGGGATCTTGGGATTCCAGATTTACATCCTCTAAGATTCTTAGGGTGGAGTCTTAGAGGTTTAAGATTAGTCCGACTAAATCAATATACCTAATATAATAAATAAATAAAAAGCCAACCAAACAGTGCGATGTATGGACAAAAGCGACCTACCCAACCTGTTTATTAATTTTTCTCTTTTCAACTCTATCTAATAGAAAAATATTTATAGCTAAATTGGACCGTGACAAACCATTTGTTAAACTTTGGAGTCAAGTAAAGCTTGATTTAAGATCCAACCTAGATATGTGCAACGCATTTGACTCGTATATCAACATAGTTTGACTAAAATTGTCCGTACAATATTTTTATCTTATCTTATCATTAATTAAATATGCTTTTTATTATTTTCAACTTGTGATTTGCAAGAAAGTTTAGTTTTTAAGCATTCAAATATGGTGGCTGCCGGCAACGATGATGCTAATAAACTTCCTTCTTTTTTCCGCTAACTCTCACCCAAAACTTATTTTTCTTTCTTTCCCACTACTTTTTTTGAGAAAGAAAATCGGTTAATAATATAATTAAAGAACCCCATTTCTTGAGATTCCAATTTCTGACATAGACGTGCAATACAAAGGCAGCACTAAGATCAAGTCGTAATTTAATATCTTAAACTAGAAGATTTTGAATATGTTAATTGTGAATCACAACGATTATAATAAATTTAAAAGTTAGGACTGTTACCGACCATAAATTAAATAAAATTGATTCAAAACAAAAAAGTTGTGGATGGTAATATTCATCACCTTATTTATCAAATTAAACAATTAATTTAATTGTCCTTATCTAAAACTCAATTATTTAGTTAGATGTTACTTGTTTTCTTGTAACACATCTAATCTTTGAATAGTTTAAAGAAAAGATACCATTTTGTTTTTGAGGAACACCGTAGCTGGCTTTAATGGAGTTTTAATGGTCAATGAGGCTGCATTGCACGACATTAAAATAAATTTTATGATTTGTTCACTTGTAATTCTCTATCTTTACAACGACTTCTGCTTAAACGTAGTAATATAATATGAAGATAAGTTTAGGTAGGAAGAAAATTAATTTAGGGGAAGGGGCTACAAGTTGTACAATTTATATTAATATATATTTTTCAATAATAATATTTATGAACATAACATAACAAGCTCATCTCATGTACATACAATCTATTAAATATGACTATTATTAAAATGTTTTTTAATCTATTCTCATCACAATAAAAATGTTTTAAAGGTTCAATTATAACATTATGTCTTATCTTATATCCTAAATTACCTTCTTCTTCTTCTTTTTAATTAGAGTTATATGCAGCGAAGGAATCCTCCTAGAAATTCACATGTCCCATCCAATACTTTCTAAGGATAAAAGAGATATAACTCTTGTATTATACGTAGGAGTTAGTAAAAAATCTGAAAAAATCAAACCGATCCGCAAAATCTAAAATATCGAGCCAAACTAGTTGATGTAGAAAGTGATGAATAGTCGGTTCTTTCTTCTTCTTCTTTTAAGTGTAACACGACCGAAGGAATCCTCCACGTCCCATCCAATATATTTTCAAAGGATAAAGAGATATAACTCTTGTATTGTATGATTAAATAATCTTAGAAAAATCTTTTTAATTTTTATTTTTTTATAAGAATATCTTCTCTTTAGTTCAAAAATAACTATAAAATACACCTAATATGAACATTATGCTTAAATTAATTAAATGTTACCAATGTGATAACTCAACTTAGTTATTAAAATTGTATTATTAGTTTGAGTTAGATTTAATTAGTTAGAGTTGTAACTTCACTTAAATAATAATTAGTTCACATTTTTTTTATTTTTAACTAAAATTTAAGATAAGGGTTTTTATTTGAAAAACTTTTAACTAAAATTTAAGATAAGGGTTTTTATTGGAAAAACTTAGTTTTTCAAAAATTTTATAAATTTTTTAAATGATAAGAAAAGTATATCTTTTACCTTTTTTTAATTGTAAGTAGTATATCTTTTTTCTTTTTTTTTTTAAATTAAAGCAGGGATAAGTATAACCGACTTCATATTATGCTCATCCTATTTTACTTTTTATAATTAAAAAAATCAAAGTCAGTTTTTTTATTTAATTTCATCCCATTAGAATTTAGTTTTATAGGTTTTTATGACCTGATGATCAGTCAGATAAATTATTTATAAATGATTTATTGTGTTTTTATACAACTATCAATAATGTTTTAACTCAAAATAAGATTTAACCTAATAATTATATTTCAACAAAGTTTATTAAATTCATAATAGAAAATACATAAAATAACCTAGCTAAGTTAACTAATTATATTGAAGCAGTTCTTATCAACCCATAAAAGTGGAAAATGGGAAATTATGCTAAAATAAAAATAAATCAGATTGATTTTTGCTAAAACTTTGTTAAATCTTATGTACCATATCATAATTAATCTAAACATAGATAAAATAATAACAGTAAGCTCGGTGTTTAAATATGATATTCACCGCGTTGGATGGGTTTTCGTCAAAGTATTATTAGTTAGATAAGATGGATATAATTAAATTAAAAAATAATAGTGTTATTCGTGTTTTGGTACTTGATTGCATTAAATTCTGACCCTTTAATTGAAATAAATCACATAAGCTTAGGTGGTATTAGGTTAACTCAATTCCACTCAGAAAAGAAAAGAAAAAAGAAAAAAATTTAAACTATCTTATAATTTTAAGAGTCGTTTTAGCTGTATTTAATACTTAAATATTAAATTAATTAATTAAATAAATAACTATATTATATAATCTCTTATACAATTTTTATTAATAATATAATATTTATTGATAAATATTAGTAAAATTTTATTTTATTAAACAAGAAAAATTTTGTAAAAACTATTTACAAAATAATTTTTAATATATTTTTTATTATTAAAATAGTTATATGAAATTTCTATATTTAAAGATATTATGATATATGCATTAAATAATTATCTATTTATTTAAACTAATTATAAGAATTTAATGACAAATGAAATATTTACTAAAATTTGAAATTAAAAATTACGGTAAAAACAAACAAATCATTAACTGATACATCATCCTAAAACTTACTCACTACATTATATTGACTAAAAAGTATATTAGGTATACATGTATATTGTGGGTAACAGTAACTAGTAACTCAACAACACCATCAATTTCAATATTTTGTTTAGAAAAGCATGTCTGACAGGCAACCACTTGAAGTTTTGAACCAATTGCTTCTATATACACGGTTCTTGTATGGTATGCTGAAGCTTTGAGTCTAAGCAGAACAGGAAAGAAACAAGCTTGCTATCTCATTCTACTTTTAAGCAATAAATTATAAAGAGGAGAGAAAAATTAAAAGAAAGGTTTGGATGGTTGTGACTAGATCCATTACAAGGTGTCATTTGCCTTCACCCAACTTCCATAACATTTACCTTTTTTAGATAATTTCTTCTTACCTATCCTATCTTATGCAACCTAATCTTACTTGCCATGCACTCAAAATTTGAATATAAAAATTAAAATCATGACAAATAATATCACTTTGCCCACTTGCCCACCACAAATTTGAGTTTGACAATAGGAAAAAGAAAATAATAGGGAAAGATGGAGAAAAACAAGAGAAAAAGAAATCCCTCCCACTTTCGACATTATTTAATTTATATTCCAACCAATACATAAAATATCTTTATTTTAGCATATAGCAATAATGATTACACACATGTTCATCCATTTCTACTTTAATTAATTTGAGCTCACTCATACCAATTTCTTATTATTTTATGATCTCATTCAGACAAAACGTAGGAAAGTTGGGAAAACAAAACTCAAATTAGCTCAACTACAACAAGCTTTCTTATTATCCCAAAAAACAAATTCCACAATTCAAAACCAAACAAATTCAATTATCAAATTCCACATTTCCTATCTTTCTCCTTTCAATCTCACTCCTTCTCCCGGAAATTTTTTAAACTCCTTTTTCATAAATGTTATAATTCTCCTAATTAAGCTCTGTTCTGCTCTGCTAAGTTCAGCTCTCTCTTAGTCCTAGAAATTAATCTGAAAAACCCAAGTTTTTTTCCAGATTAAATCTTGCTGTACAACTTGTCATCTATCTTCTACTATCTGTTCGAAGCTGAAGCAAATTCAATATTTTATTTTTCTCTTCCTCTGTTTTAAAGCTTGTATTTTTCTTGGAACTGTTTGGATTTTCTGGACTAATTTCTTTTTTTAACCAAAAATTTGGAGTTGCTCCTTAGATGTTTTAACCTCTAAATCGAAATGGGTTTAGCCTAAAATCTTCAAAGAAAAAAGAAAAAAGAAATTCTTTAGAGGTTTTAAGCAATGGAAACCAGGGAAGCCGTTGTTAGTAGTAGTGGAGGAGGCGGGGTTACTGTGGTGGGATCTGATGCTCCTTCTGACTTCCAAATCGCTCCGAGGTCCGACAACTCGAATTCCACATCTGGATCGGCGCCGCCTCCTCCTCCGCCGCAGACGACGGCGGCTGCGGCGACCATGTCTGTTAAGAAGAAGCGAGGTAGGCCCAGAAAGTACGGTCCTGACGGGTCTGTAATGATGGCGCTTTCTCCGAAGCCCATATCTTCTGCTGCTCCAGCTCTGCCTCCTGTGATTGATTTTTCGTCGGCCGAGAAACGCGGGAAAGTGAAACCTATCAGCAAAACGAAGTACGAATTGGATAATATAGGTAAATGCAAGATTTTCTTTTCCCTCCTTTCCTTAAGTTTTTGATACGTGGTCTGTTTCTTTGGTGGTTAAAGTTGAGACTTGAGAGTTTGGTGTTTTTAATATTGTGGGTGTTCCTGTTTTTATTCTAAAGGTGGTCCTATTTGTGGAAGGTTCGTTGTGCTAGAGAGTTGAGGATTGAGTCGGTATGTGTTGAGATTATGTACGAGTAAAGTGATAGGTGGGTTTGTGTCCTTTCCAACAAAAAATCTATCTTGCTTACCGCGCAGCCTCTAGGGCTGGAGAGTGTTGAACTCAAAGGTGCGGCTTTACTTGTTAAAATAGGAAATGGGTTGTAGTGTTTGCGTGGGCTTTACTTCCCATATTAGGCTTTGGTATTCTTGCGTCTTATGTGGCGTGATTCTGTCGTGTCAAGTGGGACGGATGAGCAGAAGGTCTAATTGTGGCTCGACTCCTTATAGTTTCTGTCAGCTAACATTCTCTGAAATTTGCAATGATTTATTTGACTATTTTCATTTGTGGAGTGCTTAGGTTGATTAGGTGATTTTGTGAAGTAAGCTCTCTTACTGGTAGAATTTATAAATGAAAATAAGCTTGCTTAATTGTAGAATTTAAAAATTTGTGATTCTTCTGCAGCACATGATCTTGTTACCCCCGAGTTTCTGAGTTTTGACTTTGAACTGCAATTTTACTCTTTTCACTTTTGCACATACCTTAGATGTATTCTTTTCTTGTGTGGTGTAGTGTACAGGGAATTGACGAAATGGCATGAATGTTGACAAGTTAAGTTTGCTACGACATGCTTACAAATTGAGGCAAAAATAGTAGTCTTTGACTTTGTTGCTTATTTTTCTGGTATTCTGAGAAGGACATCGTCTCTTGATTCAAGAAATTGAGTTACCACCCAGAGTGACTTAGGGCATAGTAATAGAGATTAACTACTCAACTAACGTCACCACGTAGTCCTGGAGATTTAGCCATTTTATTAGATAACATGAAGGTCTTAGCTTGTTAGATAGCAAAGTTTGACGCTTTACAGGTTAAGGATTCTAAGTGCTATTTTGCTCAGTTTCGTAATACATTATTCTCTTTGGCTTGGTTAACACAACTGATAAATATTCTTAAATTTCAAACATTTTCTTAATTTTCTGTTGGATTTGTGGTTTTAATAGCATGTGTCCACATGATAATGGTTGATCTTTGTCACAAATTCTTCTTGTAGGTGAATGGGTTGCATGTTCTGTTGGTGCCAATTTCACCCCCCATGTTATCACCGTTAATGCTGGCGAGGTACATTAGAACATAACCAACTTAATTTCGCTATTTGTTTCTGCGATGATTTTGTAAGATTTTCATCCATTTAATATTTCTTTTATAACGTACCACATGCATAAGACTCCTCGCTTTGCGAGGTTTTGGAGAGGGTCATAATGTATGCAGCCTTCCCTTTGTATTTTTACACAGAGGCTATTTCATCCATGTAATATATGCTGATTAATATGGATAAATGAATATTATATCTTCTTATGCAAAATTCATGTTGTACCCATTCTATTTTATTTTTATTTTCCTGCCCTCGTAATTGAAATGTGTCACTTTGGTCATTTTCGTTAAAATTTTAATGACCTATTTATCATTACATTTTCAGTTGCATAAGAACTTCAACAATATATTTAATATGTTATTGGAATGAAATGGTCAAAAACATGATTAATAAAAGTTATGTTATTGAATTTTTAATTGACCTGACAATAGGCCGTAATTATTTTCTTTTTATCAATAATAGGAAGACTGAAGTACAAGAAATTATTTTGACTGTATAGGATGTTACGATGAAGATCATTTCATTTTCTCAACAAGGGCCTCGAGCTATATGTATTCTCACAGCGAATGGGGTGATCTCGAGTGTGACACTTCGCCAACCTGATTCATCTGGGGGCACACTCACATATGAGGTACGGCAAGTTATGCTTGCTTCTAATTTATGATTCTTTTCCTCATATTCATCAGTAATGACGTATCTTGTATCCTCAGTCTTGGCTTTGATTCATTTTGTAGTGAATTTTATTTATTTTCTTGAATTCTTTTCTGCCAAATCTTTTTGATTTATAGTAAGGCTTACTCAATGTTCAGTTTATTTGAAGGTGGCTTCTATCATAGATAGTTCCATGCATATAAATTTTGGTATAGATTATGGGTATAGATAGAGTCGAGGACATTCAAACTCGTTGAAATTCAATAAAATTTAACAGAACCATCATGTTTTAGCCGGTTGGCTAGGGGGATAGAAGTACTTCCCCATCTACCAACAGTTCAAATCCTGGCAGGTGCATTGGAACTCAAGAATTGGGTAATAATGTGTAAATGGAGGGGAACTTACTCATACATGTTTGATTGTTTTGTGCTCTGTAAACTCTGCTCCATTGTCTGCACACATTCCAGTATCATTTCATGCACCTGATATTAGTTATATGTACTCGATTGTAAGCCTCCTTTTTGTGACATTAGTGAAAATTCAATGCCTTCCATTTGGTTTTCTTCCAGGGTCGTTTTGAGATACTTTCTCTATCGGGTTCATTTATGCCTGCTGAAAGTGGAGGAACGAGGGGTAGATCTGGTGGGATGAGTGTTTCATTGGCAAGTCCAGATGGACGCGTTGTAGGTGGTGGTGTTGCAGGGTTGCTAGTAGCTGCAAGTCCCGTACAGGTTTGCAATTGAAGTTTTATTAAATTTCCTTTTTCTTGTTGGCCAACCCAAGCACACTATCCAGGCAAATTCCCCCATTAAAATATTGAGCAAGATGTTTATTGCAGAAAGTCTTGACATGAGTACGAGGATAGAAATTCTGATCTTGGTCTGTTTAATTTCATCAGGTTGTGGTGGGCAGTTTTCTAGCTGGAAACCAACACGAACAAAATACCAAAAAACAGAAACCTGAAACCATCACGACTATCTCGCCAGCTGCTGTGCTCCCAATTTCTACTGCCGAGCCAAAACCCAATCTCTCACCTACCTCATTCCGTGGAGATGGTTGGTCTTCTTTCCCTTCCGATTCTAGGAATAAACCAACCGACATTAATGTATCCTTGCCGGCTAGCTGATCTGAAAGGAGTTCTCTATTGTTTCATCAAAAGGTTTGTCATTGATTATTATGGCAAATCAACTCTAGCTTATTGATGCTTCCCTACGTATAACAACGTCTGTAATCCTATGAATAATTAATGAGAACTACATATCAAATTTTCCCTCTTCCTTTTCAGGTAGAGTTTAGTTAGCTGATCAGAGAGGTGCTTGCTTCTGTGTAGAATATTTGATGTAGTATTACAACTGCAGTTGGACGTTTTTATCTTTGTTTCTTTTTGGTAATGGACTGTAATTCTGTTAAACGTCCTGACGAAGCTTTTATGTTGTTTCTATAAATTTACAATGATCTGAGGGAATTTTGGACATCTTGTAGAGATGATTAAAGGTGCACATCCAGCATTATTCCTTAATTATTTGTGCTTTTGATTTCTAGGCCCATTTTCTGATTTCAAAGAGGGAAGTAGAGAGCACAGGCTGCTTCTTCTCCAGACAAGTATAGAGATAAATGGTAGTGAATAGTTCCTACCAGATCTGCTATTTGAAAAGAGAAGCATAGTTTGTCTTTTTCTTTTCATTTTTGCTTCTGTAGTAAGATAGTATTTAATTCTGTTTTGTGCATATCTCGATCGTTTGAGCACAATTAGAGCTGCCTAATTTTTACTTATTCAGTTCCAAGCATTTTTCTTTTGATAGAGTTAACTAACGAAGGAGGGGAACTTAACTTATTAACAAGCAGGTTGACTTCGAACGTTTTTAAGGCTTTTATATTTATTAGCTAAGATATGCTTTATTCTTCCATAATGAATTTGTTAAGAATTTTCTCATACATGAAGTAGTAAATAATTAAAAAGATATTTTCAATAATTTTTTATTTTTTAGACACTTAAAGATGATGGGTTTTTGTCCTTTCGGTAAAACTGAAATCAAACTTGAAATTGCTCACAAAACACTGTTATTAATATAGCTGAAACATCTGACAGAAGGAAAGAGAAGATATTCCGGGACGAAAAGAAAGGTGAGAAACAGTATTTACCGGTGGTAATGGGAATTATAACACAGAATCCCAATCAAAAAGATAGAAAACCTTGTCAATAAATAAATCAAACTAGCTGTGCATGGAAATGAAATTAGACAGATATATGCAATTTCATTAAATGGTAGCCGAAATTATGATGAAGCAAATGGAGAGAGATAACAAGCATTTTCATTAAATGGTAGCCAGAATTATGATGAGGCAAGTGGAGAGAGAGGGGCTTTTTTCTTCCTTAAGTATTCCATATAAGTTCATCAATTTTTTGATCCAATAGGATGTTTGATTGTGTGAGTAGAACTCTAATATTTTATTATTTTTATGTACTATAAAAGGAGGGTATCCGATAGAGTTGTATTGCAATTTTGGGATTCAAGGAATTCTCATCTTCTTCTCTCTCTCTCTCTCTCTCTCTCTCTCTCTGATTGTGTTGTGTCATATGATATCAAATTGGTATCAAAGCTAGTTAAATCTAGCTCTAGTTTTTAAAGCAATTTTGTAAGGAAAAAAAATAAAAAGAGTGTTCTTATACTTGTGAAAGAGTAGTTCATTAAAAGTGAGAGATGTCAAACATTTATAATATTGTGTGGTCAGGCCTCACATTAAATAGTAAACTTGATTATAATTATTGGGACCACCTTAACGCTCATATATTTGAAGTTTTATTGATCCAGGCTTATAAGAAGGAGCTGATGTAAATGCTCAAAGGAAGGACCAACTGACGTTATCCCAATTCACCTAAGAGTAGATTATTTAGTTTTTGACAAAATTGCTAATGCTAAAACTGCGAAAGAAGTGTGGAATATCTTGAGGTTGGCTTACAAAGGTATAGATAAGGCTAAAAAAATCTAAATTGCAGTCCCTGTGTAGAGAATATGAGAGGTAAGAAATGTCTAATTTAGAAACTGTTGAACAATATTTTTCTCTGTGTTACTGATCTTGTCAACAAGATTCATGGTTTTAATAATGGAGAAAGAGGAGATTTCAAAGGCAGAGGTAGATGAAGTTTTAAAGGAAGAGGTCGTAGTAATAATTTTAACTAGGGAAGAGAAAACAATTCCAGAACATTAAGTCAAAGAATAGGAGGAAATAATTTTGGGCCTACTAGTCGAGGAAGAGGACAAGGTATTCAATATCAAAAGAGATGTAATTTTAATTGCTTTAATTGTGGAAAGTATGGACCCAAAGTTATTGATTGTAGATCCATATCTTAGAACAACTATCATGCTAATATCGTAGAAAATTAGTACCAATATTTTGGTGAGAATTCTAATAATTTAGAAAGTTTATTTTTAACAAGCAACTCTTTGCTGGAATATGAAAATATCTTGTACTTGATTTCTAGTTGTAGTAATCATATGTGTGGGAATAAGGAGTTATTTTTCTCTTTAGATGAAAATGTTTAGTCAACAGTTAAATTTGGGAATAATTCAAATATTCCTATCCATTAGGCTGAAGGATGGTTCTAAAAGTTTTATCTCTGATGTTTTATATGCTTCTGGTCTTCATTGTAATTTACTGAGCATGACTCAATTATCAGAGAAAGGTTATAAAGTGCAAATTTATCATGATTTTTGTACCTTGATAGATAAGGGTGGAAGATTTGTTGCAAAGGTAAAGATGTCTTCTAATCGTTTATTCCCACTAAAAATTCATCATGAAAAATTTGATTGCTTGAATGCTATGATACCTTATGCAAATTGGTTATGACACATGCGTTTTGGACATTTTTATTTTTTTGGATTAAATTATCTATCAAGAAAAGAGTTTGTGTTTGGCTTACCTGTTGTGAATATTTATGACCATATATATGAGACACGTGAGTTGGGAAAAAAGCATAGCGATGTATTTCCAGTTGGAAAGTCCTATAGAGCAAAGAAGTTATTGGAAATTATTCATTCAAATCTGTGTACTATTGAAATTTCATCTAATGGAGATAATAGATACTTTATTACTTTTATTGATGATTTTAGTAGAAAGGCCTAGGTGTATTTTTTAAACAGAAATTAGAAGCTTGTGATGCGTTCAAATCATTTAAAACATTTGTGAAAAAGCAAAGTGGTTGCAGAATTAAAGCATTAAGAACAAATAGAGGTCAAAAGTATCTTGCATGCATAGAGTGATGAGATTTTCGGACTATCAACAATAATAACATTTATCATGTTTGAGAATCCGAAACACCAAGACCCATACGAATATCAAAACCAAATCTAGATCAGGTTATACCTTTTTGCAAAGAAAATATACAGAGAAACTGGTAGTGTTGGGAAGAGCACATCAAATGTTATGCCTTTATTGGTATCCACACTCTCGCGAGACTGAACAGCCCCTACTGATGTGCTAGCACTACTTTCTGAGACCCCTCTCTCTCTCTCTCTCTCTCTCTCCCCCTCTATTTCTAGCAGAGGACGTCTCCTTTAGGTTTTTGAGCATATGAGAGCACATGAGATTCTTCAGTCTTCAAGTCATACTATATATCCATATATATAGTAAAACTCTAAAGACCAAAAGTCGAAATCTGATTAAAGCCCAATGAATGTTCAATCTTCTTAGTGTGCGACCCTGTAGGCTTATTTAATATTAGTAGAAGGCCTAAACTTCTTTTAGGCCCGCAAGTTATAAGTGGTCTCTAGCAAGATATAATAAATACCTAATAACAAAAAAGGTCAGAATACGACACTACCTAAATCACAACTGATCAATTAGAGTACATTCTATAATTGGTTCGTGGGGTATACACTAACACAGAGCTCATTGATCAGTATGAAATTCAACATCAGATGACCACCAGATACATGCCTTAACAAAATGGAGCAGCAAAAAGGAAGAACAAAATTATTATAGATATGGAAAGATGCATGTTAAGATTTAATCAATTGCCTAAAGAATTTTGGGCAAAAGCTATTGCTTGTGCAGTTTATATTTTAAACAGTTGTCTAAAAAAAGCCTTACTAACAAAACAAGTGATGAAGCTTGGAGCGGAAGGAAACCTTCCATTCAACATCTCAAAATTTTTTGGGTGTATCACTTATGCCCATGTACCATATCAGTTGAGGAAAAAGCTGGATGACAAAGGTCAGAAATGCATTTTTATAAGCTATAGTACAAATTCAAAGGACTACAAATGATACAATCCAAATATGAAAAAGACAATTATTAGCCATGATGTAACCATTAATGAGGATGGAATATAGGATTGGTCTTCAACTTCTCAAAAAATTCTAGTGGTAATTTTAGAAAGCTATGAAGAAGAAAATACTCAGGTAGATTCAGTATCTTAGCTAGAAACATCT
>JANQBM010000221.1:33217614-33232754 GCA_025594535.1 Erythroxylum domingense
TCTTCTGTTCAGTCTTAGGGTTCGGGGATGGTGGATATGGTTTCTTCTCTGAAAGAGAGAGAAATCAGTTTTAACTTTAAGACAGTGCCCATCAAGTTAAATTGAATCAGGATTGCTTCCCGTATTAGAAAGCTGGTTTTTTTTCCAACGATCCATAGTACAAATATTTTTTTTATTAAAACCAATTATTGCTTAGGTTGATTTCTGTTGATGAACTTTAATTCGTCTTTAGATCACAAAAAATAAATATATATTCTTCAAATAATATGTTCTTGGGGAGATGCCTCATCACTACAACATATGTATGTTTTGACTACGTTTTAATTGACGACAATTATAAAATGGTCGCTAAAAATTACCCTATAGTTACAATTTAGTAATTCGTCACAATAAGCTTGACATTTTGTGAACCATATTAAAAATTGTTGGTAAATAAATATATTTGACAACAATTACAGAAAATTTTTGCAATAAGAGCAAGTTTTTAAGATTTTTACAAAGTTTTGTTCGCAAAATGATAGATTTTGTGACAAATATGAATATTGTCACAAGTAGTCATGAAAAATCTATATATTTAGCGTCGACGTAAATAGTGCCAACAAAAACTTGTTCTGTTGAGTGATAAATGGGCGTCTATTGATTTGTCGATTAAATTTAATTAAATTATGATAAATGATTAAAAACAATCCAAGGGCTTCATGTATTATATAATGTTGATAAGACTTCAAGGGTTCTATTTGATGACAAAAATAATGATGTTGCTACAGCAGGAACGCCATCAACTTCGTCAAAGGGTTGACTTCCTTCTGATTTTGTTTCTCTAAGGCTGTGCAAGAAGGCTTAGGACACATAAAGAAATTCCTTGACCCCAAGCTTTCCAACTTATCATCTGCATCCAAACCTGCATCATAGCTTGAAAAAAGATTCAATAACAGGTAGGGATAGTACTTTCAGCTCAGGTAGGGATAGTACTTTCAGCTCAGTTACATCTTATTTGAGTCGAAATTACCAGAATATTTGATCAAATTCAAATAAATATTTAAATTATTTGAATTTCAGTTTTGAAATAACAATTATTTTTATTTATACATTAAAACAATATTGATTTAGTTAATTCTATTAAAATAAATGATATTTTAAACTTGACTCGATAAATGAACGGTAGGCCCGGATTGCCCGTCCGCCCAGCAATGAGATCTTCTGTGACTTTTATCTAATACCAACCCTACGCCGTCATCTTTTAGCTACAAAAGAAATCGGGACTACCAGAAACAAAAACAACCCCCCAAACAGTCATATTCTTCCGCTGGGCTCCTATTCTTGACAGGACCATGAAGATAAAGAAAGTGAATCCAAGTTACTTACTTTCCAAACTAAACGGTGAGTAGTGTAGTTCAAAATGGTCAGGATCCATCTCCTTCAAGAGAGGCAGTCTCTTCTCCTTCACGTAAATATCAATCGCCGCCTTTATCAAATCCTTCACTCTATACTCCGACGACATAATAACCTTCACTGCCCCTAAGCTTCTCTCTATAGTCACATTCAGCAACAACCTCGTCAACTTCCGGGGCCCAGTACCATTGTTCATATCTGAAATCGTCAGTCTTCTGGGAACCGAAAGGAACCCAACTCGCTGGCCGGCGAGATAGGAATGTGTCTTCATCGAGAAGATACGCAACCCTCCGGTGGAGGCTGGACGCGAAGACCTGCCAGCGAAATGGTTAGAGATCGTTGGATGACGGGAGGTCATAGCTAACCGATCAGTAATACTAGTATGTTTGGGACCTTTTTTAGTATAATGTTTTTATGTTGATAGGAAAGAGTGACAGAAAGGGAGGGGGTGTGGTTAGAGGACATACGTTGGATCGGTTAGTTGATGAGTTGAGTTCGGTTCGGTTTGGATTTTGAGACAGTTACAGGACAGAGTAGCGAAATTTCCTAGAAGTCGACTATTCGGACACTAGCAAATGCAACAAAGAAAATGACTACAACTTCTTATAGACGGATATAAATTAGGAAAAATGGATAAAATTTACTAATCCTGATATTTTTTCTTGCTTAAAAAATCAACTGAAATGATAGGTACAGGGTGTTTTTGTAACTGACTTTTTTATTATAAAAAAATAACCTTATCAGTTATTCGTAATTGACAGGGACATCAAAATAAAAGTAATAAGGATGAATGGATGAATGATCGGGAATACAATGATATTAATATCAAGAGATAATTCGATTATAGCTATAATTATTCTACCATGGAAACGAAATAGACAGCTGAAGCGATGTGAAATCAAGTTTCAATTTATATAATTCCAAGTCAATAATTATTGGCTTTACCTTGTGCACCAATAAACGAAACCGACCATTTTTACTTTAAACCACAAAAATTGGACCGACCACTTTCGGGTGGCATTTGCAGATTGCATACACACATGTTTAATCGGGGAATATTCTTCCTAGGCGTCATTGAATTGTGCAATTGCTTTTCTAAGATTTTCGTGGACTCCAACCATTTATTTCAAAAAAATTTAATTACTAATACCAAGTAGTATGTTCCGTTCCGTGTATACCATAAAAAGGCTTCAAATGAAAAAGACTAAGAGCGGCCCAGAACTCTAAATTGAAATGATTCGATGAACTTGCCAGAGGCACATTTGACCATTGACAAACAACAGATTATAAATTAGTGATATGTACATCTCAACGAGGATCATTGCCAGCAAATCAGAATCTTCCATAGTCTCCGAGTTCTTCTCACAATTTTACTGATCTTCCGAGCACATAAACATGGAAATAAGAACGCAGGTGGCGAAATTGGCGGTGGGCTTCCCTTGGCCGGATCAACCTCTGAGCTATAAGAAGTGGATGCTCCATTGTTTCTGCGTCTTCTGAGAAAGAAACTTCTAGTACCAAGATCCCCCAACAATTCTGATTTGTCTAAACCTATTTAAAACCCAGACGGATCATTAATAACACATCCATGGCGTCATATATGTAAAAGTCATTTTCTATAAATCTACTGGTAATTAAGGCAATTAGAACATCTGGTTAGATAGATAAAATGTCCAAAATCTTCACTTACTTTCAAGACAGAAATAGGAGTGATGCAACTCGTAAGTAGATGCAGCATCCTTATCAAGTTTAGGGGTCCGACCTTCTTTGCCATACTTGTCTAAAACGAGCTTAATTGTGTCCTCTACACTACATCCAAGTTTAACCATGATCATCAATGGTCCTGGACTCCCTTCAACTGTTACATTAACCACCACCTTCGCCTCTTTGTTGAACACCTGCTAACAAGGCTTCAATTTTCAGAATCGAACTGTCTCTTCTTTTAGGAAGATCCATGTAGCAAATTTAGATCAATCATCGAGATATATCATAATATTACTACACCATAACCACAGTATAAACAGTTTTCAAGTTTCAAACTTCGAAGATGATTGTTCTCCATGAAAATATGATATGGGCCGAGATTTGTTCTTTGTGTAGATAACCCTAGTGGTGCTAGATGATTTTCCGGTGAACGGAATACTGAAAGGAGAAAAGAAATAAACAGGGAAAAGAAAAAATTATGTTTCTTTTTGCAAATCGGAGTAGTGAATTGATTCGTTCAATGATTTCAGAATGAAACACAAATCCAGATATGTGCGCCAACCCCCAAACTAGATCAAAACACTTTCATTGTTGACTAAGACAACGTAGAAACTCATAGCATTACCTCAAAACTCGGACTCTTCGGGCACAAGTTCGTCAGAGAACTCGAAGAAACCATCACTTCCGTACAAGTCTTAGGCCTATACAAAAAACCACCTTCACTTTCACTCCCGCTCCACAAACTCCTCCGACTAAGATGATCTTCCCCCTCGCTACGACCACCACCGCAGAACATCGGCTCCGAAAACGACCTCCTGAAAACCTTTGTCGGCTTCGAGTAGTGTTTCCCGGATCGTCGTGGGGTAGACGGAGAAGCCAGCTTGCTAGAAGAAGACGACGGGTGCGGCGGCCTAATCCTCCTTCCGCCACCGGAAGTCGGAGTTCTTCTGCGGAGGTTCCTTTCAGACATGTGGGGTCTGGTCTATGTATATGTATGTATACTTAGAAATAAAGGAGAAGACAGGACGGTACTAATGTAGACTTGAGTGAAAGGCAATTGTTTTGAGTTGGGTCTGAAAAAGGAAAAGTTAGAGAGGAGAAGGAAGTTGGAAAGGTAGTTGAAGTTCGCGTGTGGAATGAGGAAGCTAGGACTTGCTGATTCCTTCCTTTTTTTTTTTTCATATTGTAATAACTGTCTCGCTCTGTCTTTTAATTTTCTTCATATTATTCATTGTATTGTCTTTTTCTTTTCTATTTAATTTCATGAATTTATCTTTCTTGATTTATTGTTTCCTTAATTAGGAAAAAATGACCCTTCCGAGTTCTGAGGCTTCAGATCAGAAAATAAGCTCTCTTAAGATGAAGTTAGCGCATCGGAAATAAGGGTGCTTCCTGTATCAGTTTGCAACTGTATAGTTTTAAATACAGAATTACGGCAAACCCATTTCCCTATTCTACAACCTTAGGTTTTAGAACAATTAAAGTAAGTATAGTTGTGCAAAGCATTCTTTGACTTCTCCATAAGATAATGACAAGAAGGCATGATTTGGCATGGATGCACGTCTCCCAGTGTAGTAGGAAATCTAGTTGGGATTCCTTTCCTCTAAGGTTTGTTTTTTTGAACGTGCAACTAAGTCTCCCATTTTTTAAGGACATGTTTTCAGTTTTAACTTAGTCCCTTACTACGATTTAGGGGTCGTACAATCGTGGGTTGCTATTTCACATTTCTAGTCTAATATAAGGTTATTTAATAGCCAAAGTTGTTTGTTTTCAATAGAATATGTTTTCTCCAATTTTACTAGTGCAATCAGTTCTTACATTCATACAAGCTCTCTATTTCAACATATGGTATCAAAACCCTGTCACGGAGCCTGATCAAAGCTTGCAACAAAGTAACTAGCGTGGAGGAACAAAGATATGACGTTTGAAAGCAGTTTCGCACAACCTGCCATTCTAAGCTTTGATGGACACTATGAGCACTGGAGTATGCTGATGGAAAACTTTCTACGTTCAAAGGAATATTAGAACTTGGTGGAGACGGGAATCGCTGTAGCAACAAAAGGAGTTGATTCAACCGACACACAAAAGAAAGTGATTGAAGATCATAAATTAAAATACTTAAAGTGCAAGAATTACTTGTTTCAAGCCATCGATCATTCAATCCTGGAGACAATATTGAAGAAGGACACTACAAAAGATGTATAGGATTCTTTGAAACAGAAATATCAAGGAACAACACATGTAAAACATTCCCAATTACAGGCTCTTCGAAAAGAATTTGAAGTACTACACATGAACGTTGGAGAGTCAGTCAACAATTATTTTGAAAGAACACTCACCATTGCAAATAAGATGAGGATTCATGGAGAGCACATGGAGGATGTGGTAATTATTGAGAAGATCTTAAGGTCTATAATTTCGAAATATGATTACGTTATATGTTCTATTGAGGAATCCAATGACTTGGACACTTTGTCCATCGATGAATTTCAAAGTCGTCTTTTGGTGCATGAACAAAGGATTAGTCGCCATGTTGTAGTGGAAGAACAAGCACTGCAAGTCACTTCAGGAGCCTAACAAGGAGGACGGGGTGGAGGTCGAAGTACCTATCATGGAAAAGGAAGAGGAAAGGGCAGATTAGGGATTGACAAATCAACCCTAGAGTGTTATAATTATCATGAGCTCGGGCATTTTTAGTGGGAGTGCCCAAAGAAAGCAAACTATCAACATGTAAACTATACAGAGACAAAAGAAGAGATGTTATTGATGGCACGTATTGATCTCAAAGAAGCTGAAACTGAGCACATTTGGTTCCTCGATTTTGGGTGCAGCAACCATATATGTGGCAAGAGGGATATATTTATTGACTTTGATAACAATTTCAAAGAAATAGTAAAGATGGGAAATGATTCAAATTTTAGTGTACAAGGCAAAGGCACGATTCGAGTCAAAGTGAATGGAATCATTCACATAATCACGTGTTTTCTTTGTACCAGAACTGAAGAACAATCTATTAAGTATCAGGTAGCTACAAGAAAAGGGACTCATTGTGCTTATTCAACAAGAGAAATGTAAGATCTTTCATTTTAAGAAAGGTCTATTCATCGAGACTGAGATGACTCAAAATAGAATGTTTGTTGTGCTCGCTCACTACCCATCATTGAGAGAGACAAAGTGTTTCTCCTTTCTGAACACAGATCACGCCACTCATTGGCATCAACAATACGAACACCTTAGCTGCAATGGATTCAAAGTACTCTAGCAAAAGAAGATGGTAGAAGGGCTACCACAGTTCAAAGCTATTCAACAAATATGTGAAGGTTGTCTTGTAGGAAGACAACATCGTGGTCCCTTCCCAAAGGAAAGCATTTGGAGGGCTTACAAAAGACTTCAGTTGGTGCATGCTAATTTATATGGTCCAGTAAATCCAGTTTCAAATAGGATTAAAAGGTATTTCATCACCTATATTGATGATTTCAGTAGAAAAACCTGGGATTAGTTTTTGACAGAAAAGTCGAAAGCCGTTACTACTTTCAAAATCTACAAAGGAAAGGTGGAGAAAGAAATTGGAGCATTCATTCAAAGTCTGAGAATAGATTGAGGGGGAGATTTCACATTACAAGAGTTAACAAGCTTTTGTAATGAGCATAGGATACACAGACAATTGACCGCTACATACACTTCCCAGCACAACGGTGATGTCGAGAGGAAAAATCGGACCATTTGTGAATATGGTTTGAAGTATTCTATCACAAAAGCAAATCCCTAAAACCTTTAGGCCTAAAGCTGTGAATTAGACCGTGCATTTGTTGAATGTCCAACACTTGCCATGAAGAGTAAGACACTTGAAGAGGCGTGGAATAAATTTAAACCATCAGTGGAGCATTTCAAAGTTTTTGGTTGTATATCACATGCTCATGTACCTGACAATAAGAGAGTGAAGCTTGATGCCAAAAGTCTCAAATGTATATTTCTAGGGGTGAGTGAAGAATTTAAAACTTATAGGTTGTTTAATCTTATCTCAAAGAAGATAATTATTAGCAGAGATATGATCTTTTAAGAAGACCAAGAGTGGAGTTGGGATGATGGCCATAAGCAAGTCATATTGGCTAATCTAGAATAGGAAGTTGATGAAGAAACGATTACAGAAAAGGAAAGCAATGAAGATCAATTTGAGATAGTTGAAGAACAAGAGGAAAATGGATCAGACAGTTGCAATTTTCCAGAAGGAAACACTTCAAACATTGATGACTCACCTCCAGGAGGAAAAACACGAAGACCTCCTATATGGATGAGGGAATATGAGATTGGTAAAGGTTTCTCTGATGAAGAAGGTGTAAATTTTGCTCATCTAGCTTTGTTAAGTAATATAGTGACTCAATGACATATGAAGAGGCAGTAAAGACCAAAAAATGGAGACATGCGACGGATAAAGAAATTGAAGCAATAGAAAGGAATGAGACATGGGAACTAACAAAATTTCCCTATGGAGGAAGGACCGTTGGAGTGAAGTAGATATTTAAAACAAAACTTAATGAGTATGGGGAAGTAGACAAGTATAAAGCACATATAGGAACTAAGGGGTACATCTAACAATATGGAGTATATTATGCAGAAGTTTTTGCACCAGGGCTTGATTGGACACAATTCGTCTAGTGCTTTCTGTCGCTGCACAGAAAAGTTGGTTGGTTTATCAACTAGACATCAAATCAGCCTTTTTACATGGAGAAATTAATGAAGAAGTGTTTGGTGATCAACCTCTGAGTTAGGAATGGAAGGGACAAGAATCTAAGGTCTATTGACTCAATAAAGCATTGTATGGACTCAAGCAAGTTCTTCTAGCTTGGTACAGTTGCATAGAATCATATTTTGTCAAAAAAGGATTCAAAAAATGTCCCCACGAACACACCTTGCTCATTATAACAACAAATGGAGGTAAAATATTGATCGTTTGTTTATATGTTGATGATCTTATTTTTACTAGGAATGATGAAGTGTTTATTGAACAATTTAAGAAGTTATTCGATATGATAGATCTTGGAAGGATAGGATACTTTCTGGGGATTGAAGTGATGTAAAAGGAGGGTGGAATCTTTATAAGCCAGCGGAAGTATGCTCAAGAAGTTCTTGAAAGATTCAATATAAGCCAATGTAACTCGGTACAAAATCCAATGGTTCCTAGTTTCAAACTCACAAAGGATGAATAAGGAGTGAGTGTCGATGGTAAATGGTTGGAAGCCTCATGTATCTGATAGTCACACGCCCTGACTTCATATTTGTTGTAAGTCTAATCAGCAGATACTTGACATATCCTACTAAGTCTCATTTAATAGCAGCAAAGAGAATTCTAAGATATGTAAAGGGAATAACTAGTTTTGGGGTGTTTTATAGGAAGGGAGGAAATGAAAATATTTGGTCACACAGACATCGACTATGCTGGCGATTAAGATGACAGAAAAGTACATCAGGTTATGTCTTAATGTTGAATTCAAGTGCAGTATCATGGTCTTCGAAGAATCAGCCAGTGGTTACTCTTTCTACCACTGAGGCTGAGTTTATCGTTGCATCATCGAGTGCGTGTCAAGTTTTTGGGCATGGTCGGAGCAAGCACATAGACATTTGTTTTTATTTTCTTCGAAATATAATCATTGATGGAGTAGTGGAACTAAAGCAGTGTTCTACACAGGAGCAAATTGCAGATATTATGACTAAGCTATTGAAGTTCAATGTTTTTTAATGATGCGGGAAGCAATGGGAGTATGTAAACATCTAGAGTAAATTGAATATCAATGGTATTTTGTTTAAGGGAGGATGTTGAAGTAATCAGAAGTCTAGTTGTTAGGATTCCTTTATTCCAGGTTTATTTTTTAAACGTGCAAATAACTCTCCTATTCTTGATGGACAGGTTGTTTTTCAGTTTTAACTTAGACACTTACCATGATTTAGGCATTGTACAACTGTGGGTTGCTATTTCACATTTCTGGTATGATGTAAGGCTATTTAATAGCCAAAGATGTTTGTTTTCAATAGAATAAGAATTCTCCCAATTTTACTAGTGCAATCAGTTCTTACATTCACAAAAACTCCTTATTTCAACACCTTACACTTCTCTTGTCGATCATGGAAGATCGAGATAACAATAAGAAATTGTAATCAAGTATTCTTCTCCATTTTGGCTATGAATATCCAATTTATTATTGATTCATGGTAAACGTCAGAACTTCGTCATCATCATTTAAGTATGGCATTGCTAGTACCTTTTGCATTTCTTTTATTATTTTTAGAGGACCAAGGCCCCTTAAAAAGTAAAACGCAGAAATTTCTTTTTAATGTACAGAAATGTACTTATTATTAATAACCAAAATTACATTTTGAACTATAACATTTTCATCAAAATACAAGTTGAACCCTAACGTTTGAAATATTTAATTTAAACTATAACATTTTCAAAACCATAGCAAATAAATTTTAAATGGACACAAAATTTGAAGCGGTTAAGTTTTCGTTAGTCTAAGTGTTACGTCATCATTAACATAACTCATATTTATCTCTTTTAATCACTAAGTTTGTTCTACTGTCATGTGAATATGGGAACTAAATATCTTATTTTATAAAATTATATTATTTTTAATCTATACTAATTCTCAAATTTTCACCTAATCCTCCCATTAATATTTTCACTAAAAATCTAATTTCTAATTATGTTTTATTTTCTTCCAACATCACTATTTAGATAATCGTCAATAAGAGCGAGCTTCATTTTCCTAACAATCATAATCATGCCATAACCTAAAACTCCCCCTCTCTCAATATTCTCAAAACTCTCTTTCTTCACTGCTCCAAACCCTACATAATTAGGTTCAATGAAGTTTTGAAGAGAATTGCCAATTCGAATCAAGGAGTGAAGAAAAGCAAAGTGAGCTTGGTCTAGGGAATGACGCCAGTGAACAACCTTTAGGAGGAAGTTATAGTGTTCTTGGTAAAGAGTGATGGTAAGAAAATCGTTGAGTTTGGAATGGGAGCATTCCATCTCCACCTCTTTATTGATTAGGAGGTGATAAAAATTGCAACTTTTGAATTACGAAGAAGAGAAGCTATGAAATTTTTACGGAAAAAAGAAGTTAAGAAGAAGGAAAGAGTTAACGACCATTAAAGGAGCAATAAATGGAGTCATAAAGGAAAACTTTTTAATGTAGACGTTAACTTAAGTGATTTGTTTCATTGTTGCGAAACATCCTCTTATAGTATTACATATGGTTCTATGTTAGTTGTCTATTGGTCTATATCATTATAACAACTTATATGTATTTCACTGCAAAGTTATATTCTCTCTCTCTCTCTCTTTGTGTGTGTTTCTTCTTTCCCTCCTCCTCTTGAAATTTGTCATGCATACAAACTTGACATTACAAGAAATATCCATCACCTTGTTATTTTACACAAAACAATTAGTATTAGAGGCAACATCATGACATAAGGAACTAAAGCAATAAAACTCACGAGGACAGAGGAGAATCTAAAAACTTTGCTCGAAAATTAAGTTTAAAATGAGAAACCATTAACAGAGAACTAGAATCGAACTAAAAGATAAGAAAAAAGATATGGGTGAATTAAAAACCATATTCCATTAGCTCACACATACCTTGAGTGGGGTGATAGATCAAAAACGCTAGGGTAGGAGCAAGTAACAATTCCTATAAAGGGATTGACAAAGAATGAAGGATATACAGTTCGAAAAAGGTTTAGTAACATTGACTTTCTAATATTTCATATTTGAAGGAAGTAGAGTGAAAGGTTGGTTGTATAAATGTGAACAATTATTTATGCTTGGTAATACCCTAGATAACAAAAGGGTAGCAATCTCAATGATGCACTTAGAAATAAGGATGACAATGGGCTAGGCCTAGGCTCGAGCCGGGCCTTAACCTGACTAGTTTTGTCACTCTCAGTTAGGCCTCAGGTCTGGTCCAATTGCCATGCCTATTTAGAAAGTATAACATAAGAGTTTTACCACTGGTTATGAAGAACCATACCCAAAAGGAATCTATAGACTGCGAGGAGCTTGTTGACATGATTAAGCAAAGATTCGATGAAGAAATCTTTAAAGATCCTATATGTGATTTAAGGAGTTTAGATAAGAAAACTTGATGCAAGAATATTGCACCTGATTCAATAAAACCTCTAATAAATTAACCCTCTTGTAAAAAATATTTTATAAGGTTTTTCTTAAAGGGCCTAAAGTTGGAGTTGGAAGTCACTGTCAAACTTTTGGAACCTCAGAGTCTTCAACATGCGTATTCACTAGCAAGGAAGAAGGAGGCATTATCATCAATCCATTATTCCATGAGAGGGAACCTACAAACTAGTCACTAACTAAAGATGAATAGAACATAGTCATTAAGGGAGGAACCCTGGCGATTATAGGGATTAGAACATTAGTAGATACGAGAATATTACACACCTTGGTATTGTAAGGAGCCACTAATCAAAATAATCCTAATCGAAACACTAACATAACTAATACAATAAGCAGTAAGGAGTTCAGTGAGAAGTGGGCTAAGAGATTGTATTTATGGTGCAATGAGAGGTACTTCCTTTGCCACAAGTGCAAGAAGAAACAATTTTAGTTATACATGGTTGAGGGAAATGACAAGATTAAGGAAGAACCAGAAGGATTCGATGAAGAAACGATGGAAGTACAAAAACCTCCAGCGTGTTGTTTCAAGTCATAATTAGAGGATAGGACAAGGATGAGTAGGCATAAAAGATAATTACCAGAGGAGCCCTAAACATATGATCAATAACGGAAGTACCTACAATTTCCTAGATGAGGTGATAACTAAAAGAACCCAAATTCTCCTAAAAAGAATACCAAGAATTCATATTACAATAGGAAGGGTGCTCAAGCTTAATTGCAATCAAAAGTACAAATGGTTTGTATGGAATATACAAGGGGTAACCTTTATAACCAATACGCTAGTCATCTCTTTAGGAATTTACGACTTGGTCGTAGGGGTACAATGGCTAACAACTTTAAACAACATGTTATGTAGCTTCAAAACAAGAACAAGATATTCAATTAGGAAGGAAAGTAGAGAGCATGTCAGGAAATGTGAATAAAGGCACCATAATTGTATCAAGTAAAGGGATAAACAAAATGTTTTAGGGGTTCAGAGTAAGGGGGTTATACATGATGTAGTTAACACAACCTATTGAGCATTAATCACAACATATGAGTTCAGAGGAATAGATGTCTTCAATGGACAAGTTCCAAGCCCTATTATTAGAGTTTGGAGCATTATTCTAGGAATCTTAAACATTAATCCTGAAAAGAAATTGACATCAAATTATCAAATTGAAGAAAAGGGTGGATTCAATTAACATTCGGCCATGTTGATACTCAGGAGAGAAAAAAGATATTATCGAAAACATTATAATGGAGTTATTATGATAATGATTTATAAGGCATAACCTTAGTCTTTACGAGTTGTTGGTGGTCTTAGTAAGGAAAAATGATAGCTCTTAGAGGATGTGCGTAGATTACAGGGAACTAAACAAACAAACAATTAACGAAAAAATTCTTATTCCCTTAATTGAGGAATTGTTAGATAAGTTACATGGCTCGAGTTGGTACTTCAAACTGGACCTATACAAAGAGGACATGCCTAAGACAACCTTTATAACTCACAAAGGAAAATACAAGTTTCTTATTAAGCTCTTCGAGTTAACGAATGCACCATCCATATTCTAGAGCTTAATGAACAACATCTTCAAACCATTTCTGTAATGATTCATGTTAGTCTTCTTCAACGATATTCTTATCTGCAGTCACCACCTTCACCAACATTTGAGCCAGCTCTGAGAAGCCTTGAAGAAACTTCAAGCTCACCAACTATTCTTAAGAGGAAGCATGTGTGTGTTTAGGACAAGACAATTAGAGTATTTGGGACATTCAATATCAGAGAAAGGAGTCACGTATGGAAATAAGAAGATAATTACCTTTTAGAATTGGAAAGTACCAACGTCATTTAAGGAGCTCCAAGGTTTCCTTAAGTTCATCGGTTACTACCAACTATTTATTAGAAATCACACAGCCTTAGCTAAACCCCTAAATGAACTACATAAGAAGTAGGCGATGAATGAATGGAAGTGGGAAGAGTGCCAACAATGGGTCATTGAAGAATTGAAGGAAGCTTTGTTGATAGCCATAATCTTAGCCATATATGACTTCTCTCTACCCTTTGTGCTTAAAAAAATGTGTGTGAAATGAGTATCAAAGCATTACTTCAATAGAATAAACATCCTTTGATTTACATAAGTAAAACACTAGTGAACAAGCACTTAGGCTTATCCATATACGATAAAGGAATTTTTAATGACCGTCAAAGCTATTAAGCAGTGATAACCATTACCTTAGTGGTCATCAATTTAAGATACACATTGATCATTAAAGCTTGAAGTACTTGTTGGAACAATGTATCTCTACACCTTTTTAACTTACATAGCTTCCAAAGCTCTTTGACTATAACTTTGAGGTAGTATACTAGAGCGGGAAAAAGAATAAGGTTGTATATGCCTTGTCATGGATAACTAATACCAAGCTTTGTACACTAGCGATATATCAAATTGACAGCGCATGTCGAGTACGTTATAAAATTTGTAGTTAGGGAGAGTCGAGATCAAATCCACAGGGAATATTCGGATAATTTTTGTAACCAAAATTAGTTGATGCAAGGAAAATATAAAAAGGAATTTTGGATTTTTAGCAATTTATAAAATAAAATAAAAGTAAACTGTCGAAAAAATTAAAACAAGCAATCAAAAATGATTAAACTGTCGAATATATGTAAGGTCTGGTTCTAGGTTCAATCTTGGCCTAAACACGATCAAGCATGTTTCATCATCCTAACATCTTTACAACTCTCTTCGGATTATCTATCTGAGACTAATAAAATGCTCTCCTAATCTCGATTTTTCCTTAGGTTTTGTTTAATCAAGAAACGATCATTAATTAAACCTAACTACTAAATAACCTAGGATATGATCTCTAAGTTTAATTTAGTAGCCGCATTACCAAGTGGAAAATGATCAATATAAGCAGCAACCTCATACGTTCAGTATCTAACCTAAGTTATGTTGTTTCTAATGATACGGGATCATTAGATGCTACTCACAAACATCAAAAGTAACGATTACGGATTACATTCAATGTTTTAACAATAGGTTTAAAATAAAACAATCAAAATAACGCATTAAGATCATTCATCCCAAAACCCAATCAAATCAATACCAACAACACAACAATCCAAAAAGAAATTACAACCTTAAAATGATAAAATAGCTTAACCGTGACTTGGCATCAATATTCCCATTGAACCGATGTCGGGAAGCTAGCCTTTCATCTCTATTTTTATGCTCTAAGCGTAATCCATCTTCTCCAAGCTTCGGTGGTGAAAGAATGAAGAAAAAGACCTAGTTCCTCCGTTTGTTCTATGATACGCTACCCCCTTTTCTATCTGATTTAGTGATTTAATTTTTGGTCCATGTCTACTGTTCATGTTGCATTTTTAAGTAAGAAAGTAGATCATGTGTTTAGTGCGTTAAAGGCACAACACATCTACGTTTAACGCACAACGCATTATTTGTGTTTAATGCAGAGTGGCGTGCATTATTTGCATGAAACGTGACATGCAATCCTTCTTGCTTCTGTCTGCTATGTTGTTTTAACAAATGGACTGTTGCCATTTAATTCACACTGTGCATGGGGCTGTTCACGTGTAGCAACATTCTGCTTCGTTTTATTCTCTTATTTTCTTCGTCTGCTGTCGTTTCGTGCTTCCATATGTTGCTTTCTTTCTATGATTCTTCTTGTTTGTGTTCCATTTTTCTTGTTTTCCTCTTGTCTTTTATTTTTTTTCTTCTTGCTCCATGAAGACAAGTACATATTAATCTTCGAAAAATGGTCCATATATTGTAACATCCCGTCTCCAGATAACGGGTTGAATTATACAAACGGGTCCAAGTGAGGTCAATCAGTGAAATTAGAA
>JANQBM010000221.1:33232854-33243799 GCA_025594535.1 Erythroxylum domingense
TTGGATTTTCCAATTTTTGTTGATTTTAATCCGACCCCTATCCAATCTTTTGTGTATAATTTGGCCATCTGACCTCCGATTGACCCCATTTTCGAAGCGTCGGATTTCTAAAAATGTCCTCTACCTCTTCATACCAAAATTTGGATTTTTCTGTGATTATAGGAGAAGTTGATTTTAAACCCTAATTAAGTGGACCAATTAGGGTTAATGTCAGACTTAATTTCTGATTGATACCGGGATAGTCATGAATACATGTAGAGACATTTTTTATGTGCACATATCATTGTTCACAAATGCATGAGCATGAGATTTGTTTTCCTAATTTCACTGATTGACCTTACTTGGACCCGTTTGTATAATTTAACCCGTTATCTGGAGTCGGGATGTTACATATATCGTGCTTTCGACTCACTTTAACTTCTTTGCTTCCGAATTGTGCCTAAAATCACAAATGAGTCAAAGTGTTAAGCATCTCTAAGACATTAATCACTAAGTGTAGCATATCAAATTAATCAAAATTTAAACACATATCACAAGTCCATACTAACTTACGGAAAGAGATTAGAATTAGTTGCAAACAAGACTTAACTATCCAAGACATTATCAAACACTTGGAAACATGAGCATAATATATGATCCTTTATTAAGTGGAACCCACAGTGGAAGAATCCATTTTTTTTAACCTTTAATCATAGATGAAACTTCCATAAAAAAGGTTTGGATGAATGAAATTATAAGTGTAGGGAAGGAATATTGCTATAGAGAGGAAGGTTGGCTATCTAGTTTAACAAGCAGGCTCTATGGGGGTCATTCTGGAGTAACCGTAACAACTAAAAAGATACATAACGTGTTTTACTAGATGGGATTAAGTAAGGATGTAAGGAATTATATTAGAATTTATCTCACCTACCAAAGAAACTAACATGAAAATATGTTATACCCAGGCAGGCTATAACCATTTCCTATATTGGAGGGATGTTGGGAAGATATTAATATATATTTTATAGAAGGCCTACCATAATTAAGGGGTACGACGAGTGTAATGGTGGTGAAGGACAAGTTAAGCAAATATATCCACCTTGTGCCCATCAGAAACACTATTACCATAGCTGAGATACCTTAGATTTTTCTCCATCATGTCTTCAAGCTTTATGGAATGCCTAAAAATATTGTCACTAATAGAGGCCTAATCTTTCTAAGAAATTTTTGGAATGAATTCAAGTTATAAGGAGTTATTATGAACTTCTCCGCCGCATATCATCCCTAGTTTGATGGCCAAACTAAAGCAGTGAACAAGATATTGGAGATGTATATGCGATGTTTTTGTGGCAACACCCCTTTTAGGTAGACAAAATGGTATCATTAGCCAAATGGTAGTATAATAACATATTAATACTACCGAAAGGGTTGATTATTCACTCAACATTTCATGTGTATCAACTTAAGAGGTTTATTGCTTAAAGGAATTTTGTATCCATAGAGTTACCATTGATAGTTCAAGGTGTCAACAAACTTCTAAAGATTATTTTAGGTCGTTAGCTTATAAGACATCATAATAAGCCGATGACACAAGTGTTGGTGTAGTGGACTAGTAGTTCGAGCGAGGAAGTCACTTAGTAGTTGTTATTTGAACCACAAAAGCGCTTTCCAATCACAAACCTTGTGGACAGGGTTTTTGAAGAAGAGGGTGTTGTTACAAGAAAAAGAAGTTAAAAAGAAGGTGAGAATTGACGATCAATAAAGAAGTAATAAATAAGGTTGTATAAGAAAACCTTTTAGTTGTAGACGTCGACTTAAGTGATGCATTTTATTTTAAAAAATTTCTTTGTATAATATTACATATGGTTGTATGTTAGTTGTCTATTAGCCTATATTACTATAACAATTGACATGCATTTTAGTGCATAATCATATTGTCTATCCTTTTACTCCATCTCTGTTTCTTCTTTCTTTCCTCCCCTCCTCTTGACATTACAAGAAATACCCATCACCTTGTTATTTTACATGAAACAGAAACAAAATAGAAATTGAATTGGGTCTAATAATAATTTTTGTTTTCACATTGTATATTTTTAAAAAAGAATTTTTTGTATATAATAAAAAGGAAGAGGTGGGTTAGGTGAAGAGAAGAGAAGAAGGATAATAGGATTTGTGAGAACGATAGAGTAGAGAGTGGTACTAATAGGAGTTAGGGGTGATTATTCTTCAGAAAATTTTTGAGATTTTAGAGAGAGAAAGAGAGAGATATAAGATAGAGGAAGAAAAAAGAGAAAAGAGAGAGAGGGAGAGTCTTACACAATGTTATGAATATCATACCGGCACTAGTACTGGATTAGGTTCTGATACGATATTATACCGGTGCCTGATATTATTCAGGTAATTTTTTAAATTTATAAAATAGTCCCTGAATTTTTTCTAAAATTGTAAAACAATTCATTAATATATTACACTGTATACTTTATAATTTTACATCAATCATCTCTAAAAATCATAATAATAAAAATTTAAAATAACAATTTATTTATTTTTATTAACATTAATTTTCAAATATTTATATGACCACTAAATGAAGTTGTTACATTCATACAAATGTATAATAATTTAACAATTATAGTTATAATATTCTATTAATTTAAAAATTAACTATTTGCATTCAAATATTTTGTATAATATGAATGAAATCATTTAGTTATTATCTTAAATTTTAATTTAGATCAAGGAGTTAAAATTTTTATGTAAGTTATACATTAAAGTTAACAACAACAATATTTTATATCTAAACATAAAATAAAATTTTAAAAATTAATGCTAAATTAAAAGTTGATAAGTTCAAATTCTACTTCATATAGGTTAGTCACTAAATATGTACTCTAGTGTAATCTTTTTGTTGTTTTATAATAATGTAGTGAAAATTAAAAAAGAATGCACTTATACTAGGTATTAAATTTTAAAATTTTAAAATTTACTAAACACCACAAAAAGTCATTACACATAATTATATAAAAATATTATGAAACTTAATTTTCATACCAACGGTCTTTAATTTTTCAAAATTTATTTAGTTAGCAATAATTTAATGAGGCATAATTTTGTGTTATTAAATTAATTTAATAAATATATGATTAACAATTATAATTAAAAAGCATTATATTTAATATAAATAAATAAATATATATATATACACATGGAGGAGGCAGAAGCACTAGGGGGTATTTTTGTAAAATTTTTGTTAAAATTTTTTATTTTTACAAAAAGGTCTATAAATTTTTCAAAACTTACGGTACAAGTTGGTATTTTAAATACCGATCAGTACTAACTGATACCATATGAAATTGCTGGTACTGATTGATACTGACAATCGGTACCTCAGATGGTTCTTTCGAAACATTTTTCTATCGATACAGTACCTTCTAATCTGATCGATTAGTATGGTATGAAATTAAAAACACTCGTCTTACCATTGTTATGAATACCGGTATGTACCAGCCGGTACGTACCGTACCTGACCAAAACCGGTACCGAATTATAAGTTATGGTATCGGATATAAATACTGGTCGGTATCGGATGTAAATACCGGTCGGTACCGGCCGATACCGGTGGTATTCAAAATATCGGTCAAATACTGGCCGGTATCGAAAATTTTAAAAAATTGGGGAACTTTTTTGCAAAAATTTCAAAACTTTCCCCCTTTTTTTTCAAAGTTTTTTAATTAGTTATTTTATTTATTTCAACTTTTATAATTATTGTGAATTTTTAATTTTTGTTTTTAAATAATACTAAATATTCTTATTACTAATAATAATTATAAATTAAATAAAACTTAAAAATAAATTATTTTTAACATTTTATATAATATTTATTAATAAAGTATTATTAAAAATATCTTATTTTTAAAATAAGTAATATAAAAATTATTATTTACAAACTAATATTTATTTTATATATTTTTAACTATTAAATAAATTTTTTTTTGAAATTTATATATTTTAAAAATATAATTTAAATATAATTATATTTATTAATAATTATTAAATTGATTTTATAAATTAAATTAAATTGGGATTATTATTTATTATTATGATTTTTGAAGATAGAGTACAACTGTATAATATGACAATGGACTATTTTGTAATTTTTAAAAAAATTCAGGGACTATTTCATAAATTTAAAAAATTACCTGAAAAGGTATCCGGTATTAATCGGTATCGGTACAGTACCGTACCAGAATCTAATCCAATAACGAGTTCGGTACGATATTCGCAACATTGAATCTTACAGCAAGGAGTGTATCGTTTGTTTATTTATTTGTTTGAAGAGAAAATGAGAGAAAAAAAAGAGAATAATAGTAACGTATTTTAGAGGTTGGGAAGAAAGAATAACCATAATTAGAAATTTAATCTATGGTGAAAAATAACAAGAGAATTGGATAAAAATTGGAGTTTGGGTTAGTACAGATTGAGAATTTGATAATTTAATTAAGTTATTTATTTTATTTATAATTAATCTAATTTAAATATATTTTATAGTAAATTTAAATTATAAATTAGTATTTTTAATAAAATAAAATATTTGAATTTCACTCGACCACATGATAATAAAACTTCCTTAATAATTAAAAAAAGATAAATATATGCCATTAAATTTTCTAACCATTTAAGATTCATTTGTAATATTTTAAAACGGTTCAAAAGTATGACCTCCCTTCCTGGAAACTTCATAAATGTAGTTAAAGTACACATCAGAAGTCTCTCTGCTTGGCAAATCATTTCCCTTGTGCAATATTATATCTTTCCTGCTAAATTGGAGTCCAAGCGAAGCTGATCCAAGTTTTTTTTTTATGGTTCGGCATGCTTGGTTTCTTAAGGGTCAATCTCCGCTGATTGTGTATCAAAAATTATAAAAGATCCACCAAGTTGTCTTTATGCAATAGCTTAAAAGAAACCACAAATAGCTGCTTCAAGATAATCAACTTATTATTAATCTTCCAACTCACTCCAATTCAAGCCCAATGAAAGATGTCTTCAGGACAAACATAACTCATTCTGCTGCAGCAGGAAATTCCCAAATTAGGTCGAATTATTGATTTCACATTAAACATGTCTTCAGTTGAACGGTCACACAAGTGAGATATCCTTTCTACAAATTCCAACAATTAAAGGAGATTGAAAAGAAAATTCCAAATATAACTATCAGGCATGGAGCGTCATACCCTAAACAAATTTATGTAGAACTGAAGAATACGCTAATACCTTAATGAAACAGGTCCGTCAACTTCAACTACAGAAGAAAAAGGCTAAACTATTGGAGATCCATGTACCTCACTGTGACAAAGAATCAATGATAATGAAAGTGGTGTTATCAAATACATTGAAGACAGATGGGGAAACTTCGCTTCTGCTATTCCCTTGATTTGAGAAAGTGCCACTTGAAGATATAACGAAACCCAACCATACAAGATGACACGGAAGCTAAGAAGTTATCTCGAACAAAATTTTCCTTCATCTTATCTAGATCTTCCTATTGCTCAAACTACAGTTTAACTCAAACTCAAGTCAGATGGGCTAGCCACTTCTTTGTGCTCCAAAAATAAAAAATACTAAATTGATTCCATCCAACTACAGCCCGGAATCTTGTCCAATTTCTTCTCTTCTACAACCTTTCTCAATCTCCTGGCATCATCCCACCTCCCGACAGAGGCATAAATTTTAGCAAGAAGAGAATAATAAGCAGTAGTTTTAGGCTCTAATTCAAAGCAATGCCGAGCTACAATCTCCCCGTATTCAACATTGTTATGTACTGCACAAGCAAGCAACAAAGCTCCCCAAACCCCAGCATTAGGCTGCATTGGCATACCCTTTATCAGTTCATAAGCCTCTTGCAGCCTTCCAGCCCGCCCTAAGAGATCAACAATGATTGCATAATGATCAATACAAGGCACAAGATCATGGTCCCTCATAGTTTTAAAATATCTTTTCCCTTCATCCACCAAACCACTATGATTACATGCAGTTAATATTCCAGTATAGGTTACTAAATTAGGTCGAATTTGAGCATTCAACATTCCCTCAAACAGTTTGATGGCGTCAGCAACCTTTCCATTTATGCCACATCCCCAGACCATTGCACCATATGCAACGACATCCTTCTTCTCAAGTCCATGAAAGAGCTCATACGCCTTATTAAAGTTTCCACACTTCATATAAAGGTCGATCAAAGCAGTGACCAAACGGTCATCAAACTCCATTCCTCTATGAAATATATATGACTCAACCCATGACCCAAGAGTCAAGTCCCCTAATTGGGAACAAGCTGATATAACACTCACCAACGTCTTCCCATCTGGCTGGATCTCTACTCTATCTTCAAGCATCTTGTTGAACAACTGCAGGGCCTCCTTGGGCCGGCTATTTTGAGCAAAGCACGATATCATAGCATTATAGGAGGGTAGATCTTTTTTAACCATTTGTACAAACAATTTGGACGCAGATTCAACATTCCCAGATTTTGAATACCCGGCAATCATCGTAATCCATGAAACATTAGTTCTGTGCGGCATTTCATTAAAAAGGCGTCGAGCTGATTCCAGGTCACCAGAATCCACATACCCACTGATAATTGTATTCCAAGAAGCTGAATTTCTCTCTGGCATCTTTTCAAACAGAAGACTTGCCTGGTCCATATCTCCCATTTTTGCACATCCAGAAATCATCGAATTCCAAGACACAACATCTTTCCTCGGAATCTGATCAAACACCTTCCGAGCCTCCACTGAATTCCCATATTTCAAATAACCATATAAAATCGAATTCCAAGAAACAACATTTTTCTCATCCATTTCGTCAAACACCTTCTGTGCAATATCCAAATGACCAAGTTTCGAATACAAATCCACAAGGGCTGTTTCTACGAAAACGCAACCACAGAAACCATATGTATAACTCTCCGCATGGATTGAAATTCCACCAATATCATCTGCAATCCTAGCACATGCCCTTAAAGCCGATGACACAGCAAATGAACTCGGACTCATTCCTAACCTCCGCATATCGACATAGAGAGACAGGGCTTCCTTGAACTGGGCCTGTTGGGAAAGGTATCTAATTGTGCAACTCCATGAAAACGCATCTGGGTTTTGAGAATAGTAAAGAATTTTTTGCACATATCGATACACACTTGTGGAGTAACTCAAGACAGAGAGGAGAATTTGTCGAACTAAGAGAGATTCGAGGTTGTGTAGAGCGTTGATCAAGAGTTGTGCATGAACTTGTTTTGCCTGGTTAGTAGTGAGACCAGAGTTCAATATGGTTTTCAGTCCATTAATCAACATCCTAATACAGGATTGGAAACATTAATTGAAAATGAACTAGGCTTCATGTGTCAGGTTCCCGAATTCTTCACATTTGCCAAGGTCAATTTGACGCGATTCAACATGCAAATTTCATCTTCTATGTCAAAGGCGAATAAGTTAAACGTACTAACTATAAAATCTCATGAGTGACTTTGAATCGGTTAGAAAATCAAAGCTAGCTGTTAAATTGAATCAAGTTGCGTACCTTAAATATAACACAAATTTTATTAATCAAAGTCTATTTTTCAATCCATAAAACTTTTAATATTGAAAGGCATTAGAAACATGTGACATATGTGATAAAAATCCGATACAATTACAAATATCGATAGCCTTAATAACATGAGTTAGAAACTAGAGTGTGACTAGGGATGAAAATGGGTTTTCAACCCGATTAATATCTACATTATCCAACTCAAAAAAATAGACATGAAGGTTAAAAAATAGATTTTAAATGGATACTAAAAAATAGATGTAGATATGGGTCTAGTGATAACCCAAACTGATAGATATTCATATCCTACCCGTTTTTTATTAACTATATTTTTATGTTTTTTTTGAATATTTAAGGTTAAATATAATAAAATATTAATATTTTCTTAGAAGAAACAAGTTTAAAATATTCCCTTTACTCCTCAGTCCTCACCTTTTTCATCATATTTTATTTTCTTATAAGATGATAATAATGCAAATGATATGGAGATGGAGTTTTGAATAGTGTGGAGTTCACGCAAAGACAATTTAAAGTTTTGGATATTTCAGTCTTTATTCCAGTTCTTGATTGTGAAAAATATATGTTGTCATCCTTAAGTGTGACAAACAATAATGGTATCTTAATAATTTATAATATACCATTATTTATTGATTTCAATTTCTGTAAATTTTGGAGTTCGATAAACAACAATAGGATCTCAATAATTTATAATGTGTCATGTTTTGTTTGTTAGTTTCAATTTCAGAAATGTATTTCTTCTCACTATATGCTAAATTGTATTAGAAAAAACTTTTATGAAATAAAATGTATATTCATCTATATCCTATAAACTCGTTAATATTTTGACCTGAATGTGTTAAAAGATATAGGATTAATGTCAAATTGTATATATGCCTAATGATTTGTAATATGCTTAAAAATGACAAAAATCTTAATACATTTGCTACAATACAAAATAATGTTGTATGATTGACGACAAAACGATAGTCATTAATATATAGATAATGCAATAAAATACATGAAAAGGATAATGTATAAGGAGTAAGTGTACAATCATTGTTAACTAACAGCACTAAAAGGACATCAAAACATTCATACTACAAACAAGTCTATTAAAAATTTGTGGGATGAAATCTTTTAGTCAAAACATCAACTAACAATTACTAAGGCAAAATCTGCTCAATAATAATATCATTTTTTTATACAAGTTCATTTATGATCAAATATTTGACCTTAAAATGCTTAAATCTTATGATATTCTTATTTTTATTACTGAACAACATTATACAAAAATTATTTTCATACAACTATATAAGTTTAGCAACTAAATCAATCATAGACAATTCCTATATTAAATTTCTCTACTAAACTACTTGTGAATCATTCTCATAACATACAACAAACTTTGTATGTACAGTAAAAGAGGTATAAGGATGACAATGGACTGGAGGATTAGGTTGCTCGACTCGACTCCTGCTGAGGGACTTGGGCCCAGCTCAAGGCCTGAACTGGCCCAAGGTTCACTTAACACAGGCTAAGCACATATCCTATTGTCATCCCTACACAGGTATCTACTTAAAGATTTTTCATGAAACAACATTATTTGCTAATATAAAATTATAACTTGATATGGATTTTCTATTATTTAAATACATAACAAAGTCAAAATGTAGATATCCAATTAGATGTAATTTCTCAACCTTCTTCTATGTTATCATATAATCCTTGGTTTTTGAAGACATCTCAAAACTTATTGAATTGTAATCTAGTGGTCTACATATAGATTAGATAAATATCTACCCAATAATCCAATAATGAATGCAATATTTGGTCTAGTACAAATATAAATATATATCAGGTTACCAAATGGACCAAAATAAATATTATTATTTATGATCTCTTTTTCAACTTTATTCTTTGGACAATTTGTCAAAGATAATTTCTTTTCATAAGAGATACTTGCTACATAAGGTTTATAATTTTCTTATATTAAACCTTTGCATTACATGACATAATATATGCTTTCTAAGAGAGATGTAACAAGTTTTTTGATTTTTCCCTATGAATTTGAATATCAAGAAAGAAAGATGCTCTACTGAGACCCTAATGTCAAAATATTTAAATAGTAGGTATTTAATCTCACACAAAATGGGCAAGTTATTTTATGCAAGCAAGACATCATCTATATTTAAAACTATAAAAATACTCTTGCTCCCCTAGTTTTGTAATGCAAATTCCCTTCAACTCTGTTTTTCACAAAGCCTAGTAAGGTTATGATCTTATCAAATTTCATGTACTAATAATAAAAAACTTGTTTCAATCTATGTAATACTTTTATCAATTTAAAAATTGTATGACTTTTGTCATTTTCTTGACCTTCAGATTGTATCGTATATCCCTTTATAAAAGTCCTCATTTTAGAAGGTAGTTTTAACATCCATCTAGTATAACGCCCTATTATATTGCACTATTATTACCATTACCACAATCACTTTAGGTGTATCTTTGGAAGATATAAGAGAGAAAGTGACATTAAAGTCTACCTCTTCTCTTTGAATAAAACCTTCAACAACCAACTTGTCTTTATACCACTCAGACTTACATTGGAAGTCCTTTTTAGTCTTATAAATCCATTTATACCTAACATGCCTTTGGTTTTAAAGTAAATTAATAAGTTTCCATACTTAACTATGCTTGATTCATTGTATATTTTCTCTCATTGCATTCCACTGTAAATTTGAACAAGTACCAAAAATAGAATTTAAAAATTAATAGAATTAACAACATGTCTAATGTCTTCCCATCATATGTCTAATAAAAATCTGATCTATATAGATAAACTGTTATTTTTTAATTGGACTTCAACTCACTTAATTAGATCTTTTATTGGATTGTTTTATTATCTTTATATTGAATTTTATTTTTAATTTTTATTTCTCAAAATAATAATTAATAAATATCCAACAAAATTAAAATTCTAAAAACATAAATACAGTATTTGTAATTTACTAAAAAAACACCTTCAATTCTATTGATATTACTAACAAAGTCATACAAGGTGCGATTCGATTCCATCGATACAAGTTTAAAAACTTCATTAATTCAAACCCTAACGGTAACATAAAATATTCTTTATGTCTAAAAGCCCAAGTTCATTGGTGAATGTAAGTGTTTCCATCGACAGGAATGGCCCAAGAGATCAACTTGACCCTCATTCAGGTTTTTATTATTGAACAATAGAGAGCATCACTCGAATATCAAACCAATCTAGATTTCCTATTTAGTACTGGAACCTAACAAGATTTCCTTTTCCTGATCTATACTAGTTCTTCATTACCATAATGTTGAAGAGCTTTTTGTACAAGTAGTTTAATTCCTTTTC
>JANQBM010000221.1:33250615-33271228 GCA_025594535.1 Erythroxylum domingense
GGCCCATAGGGTGGAAAGTTATAGTGTTTAGAGTTTCTGTTGCTATTAAGGTGTTCTTCATTTTCTTTGTTTAGGCAGATTCTTTGAAGTGGATTTTAATGCTATTAGAGACCAAATTGGTTTTTTAATCCTTCAGAAAAGTTGTAGAGTTTTTGTTTAGCTTTCTATTGATACCAAATTTGTAATTTTCGGAGTTCTGAGTAAGAAGATAGGAATTTTTGAAGATTTATGTTGTCTGAGGGACTGGCCTCGCGGCCCCTCGCTAGTGCGAGACGGTCGAGAGAGCGAGTTAGTCCGGGGTCCTCGCAGCGCGAGCACCTCACGAGCACGATACGGTCGCGAGAGCAAGACAGGCCCGGACTTGGGGTTCCTTGCAGTGCGAGGGCCTCGCGGTCGCGAGGGCGCGCCTCGCGATCGCGAGCCGCAACCTCTGCCTCCACATTCGCTAGCGTACCAAGGTAAGCTCGCGACTTGAAGCTTTCCCAAATCCGAATAGCATTTCTTTTCTTTTTTTCTGAAATTCAAAAAGGATACAATTTGATTTTTCTCCAAATTAAATATTCTTGGTTTATTTTTGGACATGGAAATATTTTATAAATAGGGGGAAATTATTTTTACCCTTCCTATGAATTTAAATTATTTGAAAATCATGATTAGCTATTTTTATAAATTCAATGTTATCTATTAAATTGTGTATTAAATGTTTTTCTTAAGTTTTTGTTTTGGAATAATTTATTTTTAATGTCTATGCTTATTCTACGATCCCACCACATATTTTTCCCGGGGTCAACATTTATTGGAATTTCTTATGATCTACCTCTGATTTTGTTTGGAGGTAGGTTAAATGAGTTCGTTTTGTTTTAGGTTTGACCTGGTGGGAAATTCCTCCCTCGTGGGACACGCGTCCAGATGTCACATAGGACGTCGGGCACGTGACTCGCCCGGGGAAGGTTTCCAGCAAAGTAGTTGTCAAATGATCATAATCATCAGACAATGAATTTAACAAACATAGTGCCTTATCCTCGTCAGGAATTTTCACATCAAGGTTTGCTAAATCAGTAAGTATTTTATTATAATCATTTAGGTTTCGTGCATAGAAATACCTAGAAGATATTGAAATCGGAAGAGTCGCTTCTTCAAGAAGAGCCAATTTTCTGCGCTCTTGGTCATATACTTTTCCTCCAATTTTGTCCATAACTCTTTAGCAGAAGTTTCCTTTATACACGGGTATTTCAACTCCTTATCAAGGAATGATCGAATAGAGGCACAAGCATAGAGATTAATTCACGTCCACTGCTTATCATCCATATCTTCGGGTTTATCTTCTAGAACCATGTCTAACTATTGTTCATACAACACATCCATAACTTCACATTGCTAAATACCAAAATGATTAGAGCCATTGAATTTATCAACCTCTAATCTTGTAGCAGTGATTGGATGTCTATTGGATGTAGGTATCGATGATGACGATATCGACTCCCTCTTAGCAGGCTCGTCTTTATCTCCAGCCATCTACTCACGACTATTCACAAATACGTACTGCTTACGGTCACTATTCACACGACTGAAACTGTTCATGGGACTGTAGCACAGCACTGTTCACGGGGCTGTAACACCGATACTGTCACGAGAGTTGTAGCACCGACACTGTTCACGGGAACTGTAGCACTGACACTATTCACGAGAACTGTAGCACCGACACTGTTTACGGGAACTATAGCACCGACACTATAGCTCATGCAAATTTTCACTCCTACAACACCCTAGTCGAAAAAATTGCAGCTCTGATACCATTTATTGTGCAGAAACGTTAATTAATTTGGAGTGAAAAATAAAACAACAACAAGAACACCCATATTTTTGTACTAGTTCGACAATGCCTACATCTAGTTTGGAGATGACAGAGCATTTTACTATAATCAATGAGAGCATATAATAGTGTTTATCACTCAATTTCCTAAAGACCCAAATTAACCCAAGCTCACACACTCCTACTACGAAGAAAAAAACTGAAAAAATACAAAGCAATTGTTCCTTGCTATTTTTCTCTCTCCCTCTCGGCTATTGTTTTTGTCTCATCTCTCAGCTATTTTTTTGTCTCTTCTCTCTGCTATTTTTTCTGTCTCTTCTCTCTTCTTTTCAACTGCTGCTTCTCTTTTATAGAGAAGCCAATAAGTGCAACAACTGGCCAACTTGTTGCACCGAAGGTCAGTTGTTGCATCGAAAGTCCTACTTGTGGTGATTTCTTTTGACTATCTTTGAGACAATAATTAACGCTTGTTTGTTTTGTGGTAAGCCTTTCATTAGGTGACGTTAATCTTTTTTGTGGTTGTCATTTGATGGATAGGAGTGCAGCTGTGTTTTGATTTCATTTTTGCGTGAATCAGCTTGAAATTTTCATTTTATGCTTCAACGTCTTTCCTCTGTGAAAGCATTCCTTGAGATAGTCTATTTGGATTTATAGCTGATTGATTATTAGAAGAACTCCACCTTATGAAGACTATTTGAGCATCTTGTGACCAAGGTGGATGAAGTGTCTATTGCCTTGGGTGTGCTTATTGGTTGGGTTGTCAATGGAGATTTCGGTGCAATTTTGATTTTTCTTTTGACATTACGTGAATCAGCTTTTCATATTTCTAACTCTTCAACGTCAAATTGCTAGTGGCATTCTCAAGATTCACGATTGAAAGTAAGGCGTAAAATCCCAACAGCTGACTACGACAATTTACTTGGTGAACGACTTTAGACCTATCTTAGAAAGAGCTAAATTTATCAGGAAGTCGTTCCTCCCTATCTTAAGTGTTTTTTATTTTATTTCTAGTTATTTAATCACTTGAGTTGTTCGTTAATTATTTGATTAATGCCTTTTATTAAAAGTTGTTGAGAAAAATTCTCTATTGAGGTTAACACAAGTCGATCGTATTACTGGGTGTGAAAATCTTTCACAGGAAGTGAGGTTGAGAGATAGTGTCAAGGGTTGAGTGATGTTGGCTCAGTAAAGTCTCGGGTAAATCTATTGTACTTTGGTGAAAGTATTAAGCTGGGTGAGAGTCCCGTAGACGTAGGTAAGGTGTGCCGAACTGCGTTACTAAATTTCTAGCAGTATTTGTTATTTGTTATTTTGATTTTGATTTTGATTTTTTTGTTTTTTGTTTTGCTAGAGACGACTACATTAAAATTGAAAAGTTTGCGAAACTACTCCCCCTAAGAATTTTCAATTGGTATTAAAGCGAGATTACCGATTCATAACTTGGTAGCAAGTTGGTGCAGATCCTAGTTTCACAAACACGACTACTAGAGATGGTGCATCGATCACCAGACCACCACTGTTGGATGGATCTAACTATCCTGCATAGAAATCAGGGAACAACAACATGAAACTCGGTATTACATGGTTGGACACATCCGATGAATACTGACAATAAGGGAGAGATAGTTCTAAAATATCCATCTGAATAGACAAGAGTCGAAGAAGAGAGGGCACTTGGAAACTCAAAAGCGATGCACGCAATTTTTAATGCTGTTGATGAAGGGTGCTTCTCAATGATATCAGTATCTAAATCGGCTAAAGAAGCGTGGGATGCTTTGTAGACTATTCATGAAGGGTCCAAATCTTTGATAGCATCAAAATTACAAATGTTAGCTTTGAGGTTTGAAGAATTGAAGATGAATAAAAATGAGACTATTGGAGACTTTCATGAAAGATTGCGTGATATAGCGAATCAGGTACATCAACTCGGGAAGAAATATTCCAATATGAAACTAGTCAAGAAGACGTTGAGATCACTACCTCCGAGATTTATTCGAAAAATTGCAGCAATAAAGCAGGTCCACGACATTAATGATCTGTCATTGGAGAAGGTAATTGGAATTCTTACAAATTTCAAAATTAATCTTTTAAGGGGTAAGCAAGAAAGAAGTAAAGGATTGATACTACAGGTTGAAACTGGAAAAGGTGAGAATGATACAAAAAATGAATCCGATGAGAATGAAGATTTGGTACTACTCACATGAAAATTTGATAAATGGCTGAAAAGAATGAAAAAAACAAACCCAAGTTTAGACAACATGGTGAGAGTTCATCAAATAACAACTTAAAACAACAAGTCAAAACTCAAAAAGGTGAAAGAAAGGTGAAGAGAATCCAATGTCATGAGTATCAAGGCTTCAGGCACTTTCAAGCTGAATGTTCTAATACTTTGAAGAAGAAAAAAGGAAAATCTTTTACTAGCACTTGGAGTGAAAATGAATCCAATAGTGAATATAATAATGAAGAAGAAATCACTAATGGTGCTGCGTTAGTTGCTTTATATAGCAAAAGTCTAGTTACTTACTTAACAATAATTGAAAATGAAGCAACTAAAGACGAAAAAGGGGAAAAATCGAAAAATTTCAAAAAAAAATGCAAACATCTCAACTCAAGACCTAATATTAGATTATGACAGTGATGAAAGTGGCCTAAATGATAAAAAGGAGAATATTTACGAGGCTTACAAAGTTATGTATGAAAATGGGTAAAAACGTGTAGAAAGAATGAAAGATTGAAGGAAGAGAATCTCTCCATGAAGAACGCCATCCAAGAATCTCTCTATGAAGAACACCATCCAAAAGTTAAAAAAGAAATTGATGTTGGCATTACATCAGCTTAGTGAAGCTAGAATGAGATTAGTAAGTACAGAAAAGGGATTGAGAATATTGAATGGAGGCACAGAAAAACTAGAAAAGTTAATGGAAATCGGTAAAGTTAAAGGGGATCTTCAAGGCATTGGCTATAAGGGAGAGTGCTCAAAGGTGAATAAGGAGAAAAATGATATGTCCAGATCTGTTCAAGAAGATGAAACATCGAGAAAGAATCGAAGATTTTTACCCACGTGTCATTTTTGTAGAGTTATTGAGCATATAAGGCCAAGATGTTACTAGTTACTACATATGTTATTTCAAAGAAGCCAAAGCTGAATAATTCTACGTCCCTCACAAAAATCTCAGCATCAACTATCACTACTGAAATCTGCTTGGGTGAAAAAGAGTGAATTGCAAGCTCTCGTGGTTCTTAAATCGATGAAAGCAACCTTGCAAAATGGTTAGTATTTTGATAGTGGATGTTCACACCACATGACAGGGGAAAAAATACTTAACCGATTATCAGAGTTGCATGGATGGTCATGTATCCTTCGGAGATGGAAAGAAGGCTTCGATGATTGTTAGAGGAACATTACGTGCGGATGGATTACCTCCCCTAAAAAATGTGCTCAATGTCGATGGACTAAAAGTTAATTTGGAGAGTATAAGCCAACTTTGTGATAATGGTTTATTAGTTAAATTTACAAGTGATGAATGCAGGGTGCTAACTGAACAAGGAGAATGTCTTGTGAGCAGCAAGTGATCAGCCGACAATTGCTACATGTTGCAGGTCATGACCACTTGCAAATCAGCCACATATGACAATAACATTGATTTATGGCATTAAAAGCTTAGACACGTAAATTTTGATCTCATTAGCAAGCTAACGAAATTGGAAGCTATGAAGGGTCTAGACAAAATGAACAAAGAAGGGAAATCAATTTGTAGTATGTGCCAAATGGTTAAACATATTAGAGTGCCACACAAAAGGGTTAGACACATTACCTCATCACTCATACTTGAATTAATTCACATGGATTTGGTTGGTCCAACACAACATGATCGCATTGGTAGAATAAGATATTTTTTAACTTGTGTTGATGATTATTCGAGATATACTTAGGTATCATTTTTGAAAGAAAAATCAGATGCTTTCAAGGCTTTTAGAAGCCTATATGTGCAGGTCATGAATATGAAAAATATGACTATATTGAGAATTCAATCAGATTATGGAAGAGAATTTGAGAATACCAGCTTTAATGACTTTTGTGATGAGTATGACATCATACAAGAATTTTCAACACCCAAAACTCCACTAAAAAATGGAGTTGTCGAAAGGAAAAATAGAGCACTTCAAGAAATGGTCAGATCTATGTTGAATGGAAGTAAATTGTCTATGCGATTTTGGGTGAAGCAGTTAATACAACATGCTACATATGTAACAAAGTTTATCTTTGAAGCATCTTGAACAAGACATCTTATGAACTCTGGAAGGGAAAGAAACTAGAATTGAGTTACTTTCATGCTTTTGGTAGTAAGTGCTACATTCTTAGAGATCGGGAACAGCTCGTAAAATTCGAGAGTAAAAAGTGATGAAGGAATCTTCATTAGTTATTCAACTTACAGTAAAGCTTACCAAGTATAGAATCACAGAACCAAGAAAGTGCTAAAGTCCATAAATGTTGAGATATATGATGTATCTTTGTTAAATGGTCAAGTGGTAGAATAAAATATACATAACCGACCCTCTGAACCAGCTCAAACAAGCAACAAGACAAGATTGAAAAATTGCCCAGATTTGTAGTCAGTTACTGCTGAGGAAGTATCTGCGCGAATTGAAGAACTGTCAGTTACTTCAGATGATGAATCAACCAAAACACTAGATGTGGAAATTATTCTTTTAAATGTTCAAAACTCGAGAGAAGTTGATTTTAATCGGGATTCTCCCTCTCGAATTAGAAGAAATCATCCAGTAGAGAATGTCATTAGAGATGTTAGTGAAAGAAGAAAAATAAAGGAAAGAAAAAGGGTTGATTATCGAGAACTTACGGGATACTTGTGCTACACATCTTCATTCGAGCCAAAGAATGTTAAACAAGCTCTACAAGATGAGTTTTGGGTAATAACTATGCAAGATGAATTGATTCAATGATGTAAGAGAATTAGTGCCAAGACCATCAGATACTAATATGATTGGAACAAAATGGGAGTTTCGAAATAAAACAGATGAAAAGGGTAATGTAACCAAAAATAAAGCAAGGTTAGTAGCTCAGGGATATTCTCAAGTTGAAGGAATAGAGTGACGAAACTTTTGCACCAGTGGCACGACTTGAGTCTATCAAATTACTATTGGACATAGCATGTGTAAAAGGGTTTAAGATTTATCAGATGGATGTAAAGAGTTCTTTTTTGAATAGGTTTATATAGGAAGAAGTGTATGTCGAGCAACCAAAAGGATTTATTGATTCAACCCATGCAAATCACGTTTTTAAGTTAAAGAAAGCTCTTTACAATCTCAAACAAGCACCAAGGGCTTGGTACGAAAGGCTCACGTAATATCTCATTAGGAAAGGATATAAACGAGGTAGCGTTGACAAAACTCTGTTTATTAAAAAGTTTAAATTTGATTTTGTGATTGCTCAAATCTATATCGATGACATTGTGTTTGGTGCCACACATCTGAAGATGATAGATGAATTTGTTAAATTAATGACATCCAAATTTGAAATGAGTATGATATGTGAGCTAAATTTATTTTTGAGTTTGCAAGTTAAACAAGTGGAGGAAGGAATTTTTATATCGCAATCCAAATATGCCAATAATTTAATTAAGGAGTTCGGTCTTAAGAATGCCAAACATGGGAGAACACCCATGAGTGTTTCAACGAAACAAAACAAAGATAAGAATGGTAAAAGCGTTGATGTCAGCCTATATCGGAGCGTGATCAGAGGTTTATTATATTTGACTGCAAGTAGGTTATGTAGAAGAAAATCTACATAACCGACCCTCTGAACCAGCTCAAACAAGCAACAAGACAAGATTGAAAAATTGCCCAGATTTGTAGTCAGTTACTGCTGAGGAAGTATCTGCGCGAATTGAAGAACTGTCAGTTACTTCAGATGATGAATCAACCAAAACACTAGATGTGGAAATTATTCTTTTAAATGTTCAAAACTCGAGAGAAGTTGATTTTAATCGGGATTCTCCCTCTCGAATTAGAAGAAATCATCCAGTAGAGAATGTCATTAGAGATGTTAGTGAAAGAAGAAAAATAAAGGAAAGAAAAAGGGTTGATTATCGAGAACTTACGGGATACTTGTGCTACACATCTTCATTCGAGCCAAAGAATGTTAAACAAGCTCTACAAGATGAGTTTTGGGTAATAACTATGCAAGATGAATTGATTCAATGATGTAAGAGAATTAGTGCCAAGACCATCAGATACTAATATGATTGGAACAAAATGGGAGTTTCGAAATAAAACAGATGAAAAGGGTAATGTAACCAAAAATAAAGCAAGGTTAGTAGCTCAGGGATATTCTCAAGTTGAAGGAATAGAGTGACGAAACTTTTGCACCAGTGGCACGACTTGAGTCTATCAAATTACTATTGGACATAGCATGTGTAAAAGGGTTTAAGATTTATCAGATGGATGTAAAGAGTTCTTTTTTGAATAGGTTTATATAGGAAGAAGTGTATGTCGAGCAACCAAAAGGATTTATTGATTCAACCCATGCAAATCACGTTTTTAAGTTAAAGAAAGCTCTTTACAATCTCAAACAAGCACCAAGGGCTTGGTACGAAAAGCGCACGTAATATCTCATTAGGCAAGGATATAAACGAGGTAGCGTTGACAAAACTCTGTTTATTAAAAGTTTAAATTTGATTTTGTGATTGCTCAAATCTATACCGATGACATTGTGTTTGGTGCCACACATCTGAAGATGATAGATGAATTTGTTGAATTAATGACATCCAAATTTGAAATGAGTATGATAGGTGAGCTAAATTTATTTTTGAGTTTGCAAGTTAAATAAGTGGAGGATGGAATTTTTATATTACAATCCAAATATGCCAATAATTTAATTAAGGAGTTCGGTCTTAAGAATGCCAGACATGGGAGAACACCCATGAGTGTTTCAACGAAACAAAACAGAGATAAGAATGGTAAAAGCATTGATGTCAGTCTATATCGGAGCGTGATCAGAGGTTTATTATATTTGACTGCAAGTAGGCAATATATCTGTTTCAGCGTTGGCGAATATGCTCACTATCAAGCAACCTAAAAGAAACACATCTGATAGCGGTCAAGAGGATTATCAAGTATGTAAGCGGAACATCTGATTTTGGGATATGGTATACATCTTACTCGACATCTTATCTAGCTGGATGTAGTAATACAAATTGGGCTAGAAACTTAGACAATCGGAAAAGCACTTCAGGAGTTATTAGCAAGAGATCAAATTGTTTCTTAGGAGCAAGAAGCATAATTCCATTTTACTATCAACCACTGAGGCATAATATATAGCTGCAGGTAGTTGTTATTCACAACTTTTTGGATGAAACAAATGTTAGCATATTATGGGATTGATTAGAATGTGTTGACTATCTTATGCGATAACAAGAGTGTCATAGACATCTCTAACAATCCAGTTAAACATTCAAGAACAAAACATATTGATCTCAGGTACCACTTTTTTCGAGAGCTTGTAGAAAGCAAAATAATCACCTTGTCACATGTTTCTACGAAAAAGCAGTTGGCAGATGTCTTTACGAAACCTCTTGATGCAGTGAGGTTTGAACTTCTTCGAGGGGCTTTGGGACTTTGTGCTTTACATTATTGATGTATTTTTTATTTTTTAAAAAAAGGAAAAGAAAAGTCAAAAAATGCATATTAAATTTTTTTTATCTTCTTTAGTTCTTCTTTTATTTTTATGTTTCCATTATCGTCCCATCTTTTTAGTAGTTTACATTGTGACTTTTATTTGGCTCCATCGAAGACTCTTCAGCTCTCTCATCAGTATGGGTCTCTCTCAGGTCTCTCTCTCTCTTTCAAGCATATCTTTTGACGTTTTGAATTATAGTCAATTGTCATCTTGGAGTGCGTATGATTCTTCCGCTGTACCTACTGTTGATTTTTATGTTTCTTTATTTGTTGAGATTGATTGTGTTTAAAGCATTTTTCTTTTTGACACTGTTGTCCAAAGGGGGAGTTATTACATTGTTTAAGGTGACTGTTCCATTCAGGAGAAGATTTCAAGGTATATGTGTGACTATTTATCTTATTTTTTGGCATCTTTTTGTCCCAAAAGGGAGAATTTTAAATGATTGGACTATTGTTTTATGGATGTTCTTTGGAACTTGATGATGTATTGAGGGGGAGTGCTGTCATACGAAGTATGAATTTGATACTTATATTTCCAATTATGTTATTCAGGGGGAATTTCTTATTTGTGACAAATAATGCCAAAAAGGGGGAGATTGTTAAATATATGGTATATATCTTCTTATTTTATTTTCACATATTTATTATTAATTGAAACTATAAGATATTAATTGGATGATGATAGCTAATCAAGTATCTTTTTTTGACTTGGATTCAAAAAGCTATTGGGGATAATCTTCTATTTGTGACAGAGCTCTATCTCTAATTAATGTGTATCTTGGCAAGATGTAGTGTGGATCATGGATGCGTGGCTGAAGGGGGCATTGTTGGAATTTCCGTGTCAGATGTTAATTGATTTTTGGTGTAAGGTGTGTGTTTTATGTTATATGGGTATTGATTGGTTGTTTTTATGTTGACCACGTTTGTGAGACTTTTGGTGGTGAACTTGTTTGTTTTGTGGTAAGCCTTTAGTTGGAGGACCTAGGTGACGTTAATCTTTTGTGTAGTTGTCGATTGGATGGATAGGAGTGCATCTGTGTTTTAATTTCATCTTTTCGTGAATCATCTTGGAAATATCATTTTTTGCTTCAACGTCTTTCCTCCATGAAAACATTCCTTGAGATAGTCTTATTGGATTTATAGCTGATTGGTTATTAGAAGAACTCCATCTTATGAAGACTCTTTGAGCATCTCATGACCAAGGGGGCTGAAGTGTCTATAGCCTTGGGTGTGCTTGTTGGCTGGGTTGTCGGTGGAGATTTCGGTGCAGTTGTGATTTTGCTTTTGATATTGTGTGAATCAAATTTTCATGTTTCTAACTCTTCAACGTCAAATTGCTAGTGGAGTTTTCAAGACTCACGATCGAAAGTAAGGCATAAAATCCCAGCAGCTGACTATGACAATTTACTTGGTGAACAACTTTAGATCTATCTTATAAGGAGTTGAATTTATCGGGAAGTCATTCCTTCCTATCTCAAGTGTTTTCAATTTTGTTTCTAGTTATTTTAATCACTTGAGTTGTTTGTTAATTATTTGATTAATGTCTTTCATTAAAAGTTATTGAGAAAAATCCTTTGTTGAGGTTAATACGAGTTAGTCGTGTTACTGGGTGTGAAAATATTTCACAGTAAGTGAGGTTGAGAGATAGTGTCAAGAGTTGAGTGGTGTCGACTCAGTAAAGCCTTGAGTAAATCTATTGTACTTCAGTGAAAGTATTAAGTTGGGTGAAGGCCCCGCAGACGTAGGCAAAGTATGCTGAACTGCGTTTCCAAAATTTTTACATTATTTGCTATTTCGATTTCAATTTTTTTTGTTTTTGTTTGTGTTAGAGATGATCACAATAAAATTGAAAAGTTTGCCAAACTACTACCCCTATAATTTTTCAATATCCAATACACAAGACTTTTCCCTTTGCAAGAGTCTTGAAAGGGTTATAATTTACGCAACCATTCATTTGTATTTTTATAAAGAGACTGTTTTTTGTAACTTGAACATGTGACTTTATAGTCACAAAAGAACAACTGGTAAAAGTTCACCCTCAATCCTAAACTATGAAGCAGAAACAAAAAATTAGAACATGAAATTCATTCAATAAGGATAAAACAAAATTAGAACGAACACCATAACTAATGAAAAGAAAACGAGAAAGGATTATAAGAAAGCAAAGATAAACAAAAGAAACTGCCGATTGCCTTGTTCTCTTCGGTTAAAACAAGAATAGACGATTAATTTCTTTTTCTTAGAATCATACTTGAGGGTTTCTTACCTTATACGGCTCTACAATCAATTGCTCCATTTTTTTTCTAGAATTAACCAAAAGAGGCTAATTACGTGCGCGGAGATTTTTGAGAGGTGGTATTATCTCAATTCTAAAAGCTTCGAAATCTTATGGGCAGGCGGGGGCCGCTCACAGTGTAAGGAATTGTTGATTTACTATAAGCAATTAACGTAGAATTTATATTTAGCTGCAAGAATCTGTTTGAGCATGGCTTAATCTAATCTTGTTCTAAAGCTTAATGGTTAGAGATTAATGACGGATCGATTTGGTCCAACGTGAGAGAGTGGGTTAGCGTGGAAGAAGCAATAATGACGCTTATGACAACTAAGCTTAGCTCTCTTTTCCATAGGAAAGCATAATTAAACCAAAGCAAAATGAAGCCGTGTCTAGTGTTCTTCATCAAATTTTCACTTGCCACGATTTATTCGTACTACTCATTGGCTAAGCTAAGCCTTTGGATTGATATGAGTGGTGATAATACCCGACTAATCTAATCAAATTTCAATGTCTCATCGCATTTAAAGCAATCACAAACCCTCACAACTCTCCTTCACATACTTGTTCATTAAAGCGACGTGAAAATGAATAGTAAGTGACGACTAATGATGAATGAGGATATAGCAGCCGTGCTTCTTCTTCCACAACTAATCCACTGTTTCTTATCACATTTGTCATCATAAAACTTCATTATTCAACTTAATTACAACCCCACGAACCTTTCCCTTTCTTATTCCAAACTAAATCTTTCATAACATCTCTAGTTTCAAACAACAATCATTTGGTCTTGCATGTATAGTCAAAAGGAAAAGCTGATGAATAAGATAAGAAATAGTAAATTTCTTCTACTTTTGAAAGTTCTATGCTGAAGGTGATCCAATTCTACATGATTCAAACTGCACATAAACTACCATGTTAACACGTCTTTTAAGTCCCAACAATGATAACAAAATAGGAATAATACATGTTTCTATTCTACCACTTGATCTTTGTCAAAATTTTACTGTTTCCAAAAGTTAGAATTTTGCTCCAACTATGTTAATTCTGCCTCAAAAATATGGGATTTCATGTAATTATTGATACTTTTCTTAATTTAGTTTATTTAGAACTTTTTCTTTTATAAACATAAGAATGAAATTATTCATTATGTAATTACTAAGAATAAAATTATTTTTCAATAATTTATAAAATTATTAATTTTAAAATAATTATGCAAAATTTTTATGATAAAATAATTGTAAAATAAATTATTAATTATGTCTTTTTATACTCGACGGACTCATTCTTTCTCTCTCTTTGAAGTCTCGCTGTTCGCCTGTTTCTTATGGTTTGTTCCACTATTTAATAATACGAGTTCTCAGGATTTCTGTACTTTAAACTTGTGATCATAATCCTGATAACCTGCCACTAAATATCCCTTATAAACAAGAACAGGACAACGTTACGTAGGAGAGGCATTACGATACGCATTTTCGACATTAACTTTGTCTGAAGATAAGAGTTCCATTCCATGTTTATCTCTACTTGGTGGGCCTTCCATCATTCCTTCCCTGGTTGTCCTTGTCTCGACAGTCGACATACTAAGGAAACACTCAAGCTTAGATTAATTTCATTCCTAAATTCTGTCCATCAATTTATGAATTATGATAGAGAAATTGTGTTTCAAAGACATGTCGTTGACAAACTGACCACAGGATGTATAGTTTGCCTGTGCAAGTAACTTCATAACGACACCGTCATGTATCGTTAAACTGTAATTCGTACGCGTAGAGTAAAATAATTGTTATTGTCTGCGTAAGCTTGGTCCTTTTTTGTCTTAATCCTAATATTATATTAATGGTTTATATAAAATTAAATTAAAAAGAGGGGGTGGGACCCAATCCAATTGTGCATGGCACTGGGACTGCGACGCCGAACAAGCTGTGGCTTTGCTCTTACGTTCGTCCTTAAATGGTTCAAAATCTCCCGCAAAAATTTTAACGAACCCCAACCGCTCTAGTCGCTCTACACCAGCAACACTCAGCCGCCGAACAATGCTGCCTTATCACACTGTTGGGGAGGCGGCCTCCGCCCTCGGCCGGAACCTCACTTTTGCCGAGACACTGTGGTTCAACTACTCTGCCCAGAAATCCGACTACTTCCTCTACTGCCACAACATCATGTTTCTGTTACTAGTTTTGTCTGCTGCGCCTCTGCCCCTCGTTTTCGTCGAGGTCCTGCGATCTTCCGGCTTCGAAAAATACAAGATTCAGCCCAAGGCTAAGCTGTCCTTGTCGGAGATGTTCAGGTGCTACAAAGATGTAATGACCGTGTTCCTCCTCGTCGTGGGTCCTCTTCAGTTGGTCTCCTTTCCTTCTATCAAGGTGACGGCTTTATTTGCGAATTTGTTGGATTTTTGGAGAAGTTATGATGAGTTTTATATGTTTTAGTGGCGTTTTGATTATCAAGGATGGATTTTAACTTACCAGTTCAATCTCTTACCGCGGTTCCCTTAAAGATCACATTTTTAACCGAAGAGACTTCTTCTGAGAATCACATGCATTCTTGTATTTGTGTGAAATAGGGTAACTGGCTCTAGTTTCCGGTAATTGTTATAGATTTTCAGAACATTGGTGGGAGATTTTATCACTTAGCTTCTACAGATGGAAATGTTCATTTTTCATTTTGGGGGTTTGGAAACAATTAGTAAGTATAGAAATTCTTTAGGTTGTCATTTTTTTAAAATTTGAATTTTTTGAATAATAATTTAGCTTATTTCCATTGTCTTCATCCATTTAGTTTCAAGAACACTACGGTGGAAGTCCTATTTAAGGAGTTTAATTTTGTTATGCACAGATGATTGGGATCAGAACAAGCTTACCTCTACCTTCAGGTTGGGAAATTTTTCTACAGCTGCTAGTGTATTTTTTGGTGGAGGACTACATGAATTACTGGATCCATAGATTTCTGCATACTACATGGGGCTATGAAAAAATTCACTGGGTTCACCATGAATACTCTGCTCCAATTGGTTTTGCTGCCCCATATGCGCACTGGGCTGAAGTCTTAATCCTCGGAATTCCATCTTTTGCGGGGCCAGCAATGGCTCCTGGACATATGATCACATTTTGGTTGTGGATTGCTTTTCGGCAGATTGAAGCGATTGAGACGCACAGCGGGTACGCATGCTAGCCACTCTTATCTGCTGAGTTTTTTTCTGCTTTAGTTTTAATGAAGAAATGATTGAAACTTTAGGATTTATTTTGTGCGTTTCACTTTTAATTATTGAATTCCTAGTAAAGTATTGAAAGGATTTCAAAGATCCTCAACAGTGGCTTACGTTTATTCATGAGGACTAAGAACAGTGCGATCCCCTTTCTTCTAATCTTCTTTGTAGTTGTCATATTATTTGTGAGTGTTGTTGAAATCTTGAATCAAGCTTCAATTCATAAACAAACTATATAGATAGATACAAGAACTACAACTTGCAAAATTTGGCACAGTTCCTTTTTCTTTTCAACGGAAGGGAGGAAATGCCTATTACCTTCATGCCATTTCATAGCAAGCTGTTTCAACAGTTGGTTCTTTTATGCATGACAAGATGGTAATAACGTGCACAGATAGCCTCTCAGACTTTGCTTAATGGCCTATTTCCTATCATTAAAAGCTTTTCTCTGTGCATATATGGGATTGTTGTACATCTCGGTGGATTAGATTGTCACTAAGTTAAAACATTTATTTCCCTAGGGTTTATCACTGACATACTTATCAAGCAACCTTTAAGTATGAATGACAAGTACTATCTTAATATTTTGGGATGCATTCTTCTGTTTGTCCCTGCTTCTTTCAACTATCCTTTTACATTAATTTCTTTCCATTGCCATGTAATTCTGTTGTAACCACTGCTCTGAAATCTTCTGGTCCTTTAAGTCTTCTTCGTGCAAAGTTACAAGAAGATTCTTGTGCAGATGTCTTATTACACCATCACAAGGTCATTCACCATGGGTAGTTGTATAGATTATCATTCTTTAAAAATTGAAGTATTAAGAGTTTTTATACATAGGAGTTGGCAATTTTATTTCCTAATTATTCCGAAAATGATTCTTTCTCTTCTTGTTCCAGCCTGGTACATCGGTTACCTGTGCATGGTTTGGATTTTACCTCCGGAGATCCAACCTGCCATAATTCTGAATGACTATCTGATTGCTGGCACAGGGCTAGGAAATGATAACGATTGGTTTACTTGCTAGAATCTTTAAAATGAGTAGTGAAACAAATGCTTTGATTTTAAGAAAATTTCTTTTTTCCCTCCTCTTTGAAGAAAGAAACAAAGTGGGAATCTCTGAAATGGAACTTTAACTGCCTAAAAGTGGTGACTCATTGGACATGGTGGACATTTCGAAGGAATTATGCTGCTTTAGTCAATTTGAGAACATAGACGAACATGAGGTTTCCCAGAGTTTGAGTCATACATTATACATAACAGTTTCACGTTTGGTTGCTGTAATTTTATGTTGATCAGTTGTTTTTAGACACCATAACTTCAAGATAGTCTTCATGTGTTTATCACAGGACGTCAGTCTCATAATTTGTGTTGTTAATGCAGGTATGACTTCCCCTGGACTCCCACGAAATATATACCATTTTATGGAGGCGCAGATTACCATGATTACCATCATTACGTCGGGAGGCAAAGCCGGAGCAACTTTGCTTCAGTGTTTACATATTGTGATTATCTATATGGAACTGATAAGGTAATCAAATACTACTTGTCATTAAACCATAGAACTCTCTGATATAACGACAGCTGATACATTGTTCTGTGATTATATTCTCTGTGATTAGGGCTATCTTTATCAGAAAAAGGTCCTTAAAAAGGTAAACTCTGTTCTCTTAAATCTGGATATGATTTGTATATTTCAACTTGTTAAATAGCATCAATCTTCTAAAGCATAAAGATCCTACTCTGGCATAGTCTGCTGAGTAGATGGTATATGCATTTCTTCTATCTTGTGTTTTAACAATTATGATAAATTTGTCCTCTTTTTTCTAACTGTAGTTAAAGCAGGGATCAAAAAGTGGTGGTGAGCAGAATGGAGGCTTTTATTACACTAAAGAAGCTCTTAAGTCTGACTAAGCCATGGGTTGACAGAAGTTTAGTTGAGAAAAAATGCCCTTAAGGTAACCTCCCCGAGCAGCACCAAGCAACGTCCAAGAAATCTGTGCGAAGATATGGTAGTCTGACTAATTAGAAGTTGTTCGTAGTTCAGGTGGACATTTACCATGATTTTGAGGGGATTTTAGAAATCCATGTCCGGTCTTAGGGATGGAGAGTGGTGTGCTGGTGTAGTAATATTAAGTGTTGTCTTAGATTTTCTTAGCGAAAAAAGGGAATAGTAAAGTGATGGCTTGTTTAACATGTGACTGATGCCTATGTTCATTGTATTTCTGATGAATCTTCTGCACAATGGCCATAATAATTGGATTTGCAAGCGGTTAAACAAAAGTCTGATCTGATGGGGTGGATCAGCTCCATTTGGATAGTGATTACGACCCAAAACACCTTTGATCTCCCACTTGTATGAGGCCTAGTTGTAGGACAAGTATATTGGGCCACGAAAACTTTATCAGATACACATCCAAACTGAATGAAAAGGCCATTGATGGTCCAATCAAGTTAATGTAATACCAAATTCGCCAAATGGGGTCCACCAATCATGCATGGCCTCTCTCTCTCATTTGAATTGTACTTTTTCATAAAGTAGCCAAATACTACTATAGGAATCCCTTCTTTTTCAAATTTCTAATTATTTTTTTTGACCCTATTAACAATCCCCCTTGGTATCCATGGGATGCTATACTGTTTATGTCCCCAAATACCTACTTGTATTATAATCTCCCTCTCCACATCGATATATGTAATTTGAGGTAGCTCATGTATCATCAACTTTTCAAATAAACTAAAGTTCTATTTAGGGGTCCTGGCTCGGCCCGGCCAAAAACAGCGGGCCGCGAGTCGACCCGTGACCCGCATGAGCCGGGATAGCTTGACTCGCTGCCCGGTGGGCCAAAAGCGGGCCGGATCAAACCCGATCCGTCTATATTTTTTTAATATAAAAAATTACAAAACGACTCTGTTTTGTCGGACCGTGGGCAGGGCCGAGCCAGCCTACGGCCCGGCCCAAGCAAACCACGATTGGCCCGCAGTCTGCCTATGACCAGCCAAACCCGAGCCAAAAACTGGCCGGGCCGGGCTGAGATTGACATCCCTAATTCTATTCTCCACGTTGGGTTTAAAATAATTGATACCTTAAATTTTGATTTTTTAATTGAGGAGTACTGAATCTGTCATCCATTTTATAGTTCCTAGTTGCAATGAAACTCAGGAGTAAACATCACTCATTTTGAGACATTCGTTACTTTTCCACTTGGGCTTTATCTTCGACATGTTATTGCCATCTAAAATTCAAGACAATGACTAAAGTCAAGACAAGACAATTCCTCAACCTCAGCTTCGTATAGGGTGAGCTAAAGATGTAAATGAGTTAAACAAGTAGTCTCGGTATTAGAATCTCATAGATACTTTTCAACGTTTCTTGTATCAGGAGGGAGAAAATTTTCTGCTTAGTTTCGAATCTTCAAGCATTGCACTCCTTCCATACGCTTTGTACATAGAGTCCGACAGTTACAGAATAAACCGATTCTATAGAAAAATGATGATCAGCTAATCATTGTATAACACTTAAGAGCGAACAAGTTGAGAATGACCATTGAAATTCCCTTTTAACAACTTCCCAAATTCGGTTGGTGATCTCACACGTGAAGAATAAGTGATTATATGATTCAGCCTCTGTTAAATAAAACGGACAATCTCTATCAATAGTTAAGTACCTGAGTCTATCAGCTGTACTAAGATGGTTTTAGATAGCTAGCTACAGAAGGAAAGAAACCTTTGAAGGAATGTTCTTGTTTCAGACAATTGTAGACCAATTCATTGCAGGTTTGTGCAAACGTAACAATTCTCTCATCCTTCTGTTCGACAGCTGATGGGTTGGGTGAGTGTGCCAGAAGAAAATGTCTCAATGGGATGGACTTGGATTGTAAGATGGCTGTAATTGCTTGATACCTTCAAGAAAATGTCAAGTTGTTCCGCTAATGTAAAGCTTACATCTTTGTATTAAGTGGGAAGTGAATAGAAAGCCTTACTTTCGCCGAGGAGTGTATAATAGCTCCTCTTCCGGAGTAATTATCAAACCACAGTGTAATGAGCTTCCTGTTGCCAATAAAATATGATATGTCTGCTTCAACGTCTTGCCTAATCTTAAGAAGTGGGTGCAAAAAGAAAGAATGCAATGCTTCATTATGGAGCTTCCAGATGCTTTTACCTTTGAAAAAATAAGAGTGAAGTCATCTAGTCTATAAGGAATTACAGTCTTCCAGAATCCACCAAAACTGCTTCAATAAATGCGTTCAATTGATGAGTTTTATCGAATATATGTTGTGACCTCCTCCTTTCTTTGGATAGCAGAAATTAGCGCATTTCACTTTTGCATGACCTTGACATTTTTGTCACAAATTCGACGACTTTTTTCTACTAAAGTTTCCAACCAATTTTTTTTTGTTTTACTTGAGATCAAAGGTTCGAACTTGCTTTGAATTTAAAGCACAACTATATGAAAGGACCAACATTTTGGAAGGCCTTGTCATGCATGTGAATATGAATGTTCAGTTAACTGTATGGAAGTAGTTTCCGGCTAAATTATAAATTGACTTCACTTGGTTTTCCAAGAACAATACTATTTTCTATGCTCGGCGGATCAATCTCCGACTCAAGAACAAGTTTTCATGCATATTTTGGTTTGAGAGACAATTTTCAGGATCAAATACGTGTTTTTCATACTAGCCATGTCACACGTTCTTGCTGGGATCGTTAGGCCAGTGTAAATGTAATGAGGTTTTGAAACAGACCAAGAGAAGGAGAAGAAATTATTTAAGAGAAAGAAAACTGAATCTTTTTGTGCGGACTTAGTTTGGAGAAGAAAGATTGAAAAAGAAGTGTAAGAGTACTACTTCCATTGGAGAAACAGAGGGAGCTCCAAGAGAAATATACCGTGAAAGGAATGCCAAAATTCCTAGTAAAAACACTGAACTTGTTGAAAATGACAAGCCGAAGACAATATCCTGTCTTTGAATTCATCTCAGATCCTCTTTAAGTGACAAAAGTGTTTGTGTTCAAACTTGGGAAAGAAGAACAAGGTCTTGACAAATCCATACGACCAAGTTTCAAGGTTTACCTTTTACGAGCACACAAAGAATTTCGCAGATCAATAAGCCTAAATTGGACTTTATCTCAATGTCTCCGCCTGGCCACTAATCATGCTATAACTTTTTATGTCATACAGCCTTGCATGGCCCAATTGTTCCTAATTTTGCTGATAAATTTCTTTCTATAACTTTCAAAATAGGGTGGAAGACAGTTGTGTTGTGCCGTATGGTTCACCCCATCCCCAATAACCCATTTAATTAGTAATCCCAATCCACTCAATCTGTCCCAGTCTCCTCGTACTATCTTTCCATCACTCCAATCTCATTTATTAAGAGGAGACCAATCACTTGAGTTCCTCTGTTCCTGGCAATTCTGAAACATACTAGGAGTTGGAATATCTAGAAGCAAATTGAAACATCAAAATGGACAACCCATGAAAGATGTTTTTTTTTCTTCTCTAGTTTATCGTTTCTTCAAATTCTTATAGCTATAGCTGCTTAATGAAATCAGAGGGTTTGAATTCAAATACTTAAAGCTTCGAACCATCAAGCATTTGCAAGGTCCAAGTTTGGTAGAACTGGTAAG
>JANQBM010000221.1:33326319-33339767 GCA_025594535.1 Erythroxylum domingense
AAACATTCACGACTTGTTTGAGAGGGCTTGCGAAAAGGCCGCGCAGCACTTTATATGCAAGAGCCCTGAGGATATTCGTGTTCTCTTTGGTATCCCAAACGATTTTACTGCAGGGGAAGAACGCCGGATTCACATGGAGAATGCTTGGGCTTTAGAGATTTGATTCTCTTTCCTGTCTAATAATCTGTATTTCTTTGTTTTGTCTACTTTTTCAGTGCTGCTTCTAGATCATTGTAAGGAACTTCTGAAATAATTTTTACTCAAGCCTATTTTTTTACCAATAACTTACTTCCTACTCACATACACTACAAACACCGTGTATGATTATCAACCTCTACATTAAAAAAATAATTTACTCGGCCTTTATGTCTATATCATCGAAAAAATACAGGAAATAACGTAATGCAATTGGCCGAAGTACAAGAATCAATGACCCATGCTTCTCTTAATTGTTCCTCATTAACCACGATCCATGTTCAGAAAGCATTGTACTTATGGACACGTAATTAGTAGCTTGTGAACATTTTGTAAGCAAGCTCTCTCAACTTTTCTTCTTCTTTCTTTGCTAAACGCTGATCGTGTCATTACTCCTTCAATCAATCGAACTATATTTTCTCAAATGCATTTTTATTCAAAACTCACCTTCGACCCTTCACTATCGATTACCAGTAATTTAGAATATACAGAGTGAATTCGTTAACAACTCCAATTTATCCTATACTACAAGACACACAGCCCAGCCTACGGCAGCATGCTTACACATAACTTGACACAAGACCAGGCAAACTACAGGACATTTTACATTGAGATTCTAAAAAATGGAGACAACCAAATCGAGAATCTATGAATACAAATGGGATCCAAAATCCAGTGCAACGATTTTCATATTTGCAGATCATCCAATGAAAGCTCCTGCGCTGTCAACAACTTCAGCTTCTGTAATTCAGAATAAATAGATTATTGTCAGTGAATTTAGTTAACGAGTAAAGAACATTGAGGTTTTGCGAGAGTGATCCCGTGATGGCCACTCCATCCCCCAGACCAAAGTATTGGGTTCAAATCCTGACCCATTTGGGGTGAGATCTTGGAAAGGGGAGGGATACCTCCAATTGTTAAAAAAAGATACGGTGAGGAAACTTAGAACTACTTACTGTAATGAACTGGGGAGGATCATCAATACTTGTTGAACCTAGAACTATTTCCCTCTGCAGCTTACTTGAAAGCTTGTGGCAAACCCTCAACTAATCACCAAATCAGGCACAAAAAGGGAATAAGATGACATATGCAATATTAAGAAAACCATTGCAAGAACTTCCAAAGGTATTAAATTTTTCATACCTCAGATCTTGTTGCGCCACCAACAATGAACACAAAAACACGTCGGCCCATCTTCTTGAAATCGCTAGATGTATGTCTAAGCACTGAATCACTGTACCGGACAAGAAAATAAGTAGAATTAGATCTGATGGCACAAGGACAAACGTACTCTATGGGATCTTGAATTTCCTAGGAATACAAGGATTTGCAAATTGCATAAGCATACTTTTGTAGCATTAACTTGCATAAAAACAAAACCAACTTGATTAATCAGGAAATAACAATCGTGCAGAATATAATGTAGAGAACCACATGAGAGCGACATTTAAGAATGAATAGGTTCTTATCTAAAGATTAAGGGAAGAAATCAAATTTCCAATGCTGTAGTTGGTGTCCACAAAATAAAATAGCAAACTGAATGTGATTAACAACGAAATCGTTTTATTCAAAATAATATTGTTTCACTTAATGTATTCGGGCATCGGGCCAGGCTCAACTATAAAATTCCAAGCCCAGCCTGAAACCCTGTTAACTCGAGCCAAGCCCATTGATTTCAGGATGGGCTGAGCAAAAGTTGCCAACACTATATAGTCCAAGAACATCACCTAGAATACCCGTCATCAGAGCTCCGAGGTCGTGCCCATGTCGGTGTCCGTCTTGATCTCATTGAATGAGGAGTTTGAGATTGGTTCGATGCAGCAATTGAAGTCCCATGGAAAGTGGCACTTGGGTCATTCATACATGGATATTCATCCTTGGAAAGTTCCCCCTTATTGAGTTTCTCAACAAGTTCCTAAAACGTTGTGAAATTTCAAGGTGCTTTTATTCTTCCACTATAATCTCAATTAAAATAAAAAAGATGAAATGATCTTGCAGAAAGCCAGAAAAAGAATATATTGCAAGGTCCTTTCCTAGGTTTAGAAATAACCCAAGTGGTAGGAAAAAAAACTTGAGATTTACAGTGTTAAACCTTAAAAAAGAACACATTCCATTGACTAACAAAATTTGGAACTCATTAACCAAGACTTAAGAAGAACAGCATTTCCTCTCCTACATGGAAAAGGAAATGACAAAACATATATGCCAAAATTTATGACATATCCTTCCCCAAAAAGATACAACCTATTTGTGTGCTAACTGACTTGTCAAACTAAATTACGACTAAAAACTGATCCATTACGCGGGAGCCGGAGGACTAAATAAATATTAGTTAAAACAGTTATCATATATAAATTATGGTACACATGTCCAAAATTATCCCAAAAAAGGCAAGTAACTCCATTATGCATACCTCTACCATGGGATAAAAGCGTGATAACTGCCATGTTGTTTCTCCTTCACCACTTCGGTCTTTTCTAGCTGCTCGTTTCTTCTGACAATTGGGAAGAACATAAATTAATATATGTGAAAAATCATCAAAGAGAAGTAAGAATTTCATGAGCTGATTTCTTCACCTTATGAATGTCAAACTTCAGCGAGAAAGCTCCACCAGAACCTTTTTTCATATCTGAGGCCCCCCCAAGCAATCTCATATTATTCACAGCATTCATATCATCATCTGGTAATTTGGCTAACTGAAAGAATAACGCAAACTACTCGATCAGTAATTTATACAACATATTACTGTGAAAAGCAACTTAGGTAAGACAAATATAATATCTAGTAACTGACACCAAAAGTACAACAAACTACACAATCAGTTAAAGGACATTAGCAGGCCAACCTTCATTAGATTAAGACCCTTTTCGCCTTCAAACTTCTCTGGATAAATGGACGCAAGAATCATTAACAATCGCAACTTATTTTCACGTGACGCATCCTGCAAAGAAGTTTACCTCTCGATCATTTCACTTACCAATTCGTATTACTCCTTTAAAATTCAAAAAAAAAATACTCACCTCTTTTGTAGTTAAAAATTTAATTACATCCTTCATTCCTGCATCTCCAAAAACCAGGTCCTGCTCCAGTTGCCCAATATCTTTAAGCCCCAATTCCCGGATAAGTCTGTTAATTTTTCCTGCAATCTGCACCTAAAATGTCACTGCCTTGAAGAAACCCTAAATAGAGTAATTTTAATTGATATATTAGTGTAAACAAAATGTCATCTAATATACTGTTAAAGTTTGATCTTCTAGGGAAAACCGAAATGCTACACCAATTAAGGATCAGCATTGAACAAACTCAAGTCTACAAGGGCATAAAAAGATTTATGAATGTAAAAGAAACCATGCCATCCTTCTTTTTAAACTGTTGGAAAATAGAGAAAGGATTGAAATTTGTACAGTGTAGAACAATAGTTGTTCACATTTTGTTTTTCCTTCAGATTGACAAATGAGCATATTTTACACATTTAATTATCATGAACAAACGATACTTTTGCTAAGAAGTAAAACACCAACCTCAACGTGAAGGGAGAGCTTCTCAATTTGTTCACTGTATTGCGGCAATGCTTGAACCATCTTTTGCAAGTCCCTTGTAGAAAGTTCACCCTCTCTACACAAATTGTGTACTAAAGGGTGAGAAATATATCAAGACAGCAATTAATAAAACATGTCTAGTTTCAAAATTTTCCATCCGAAACACCGACCAGAAAAGGAAAACAATAGAGAACATAGCATTTGAGAACATCTCTTCTTTACCACCTTAACAAAAATAAAGATTAGATGTAGAAAACCAGATTCTCAGCACAAAAACAAACAAAGACATACAAAACAAGTTCCACCAGCACTAGATTTTAGAAATCAATTGCCTTAAGCTTGGAATTTATGCAACCATGAAATTTTGCTTGCTTGACATTCTTTCTTCATTGTAACAAGAAGCTCTCATCCTTTTGTTCCTTTCCTCAGATACATCCATTAGTTCTGGATCCATAAAAGAATCCTTGCCAGCTGTAAACGTATTGTAGATCCCAAACAAGTCACATTAACCAAATTCGTCCTCAACCTGGGATGGGATATAATAGGGTACAGTGTCTTTTATACATTGTTGCAATAAAAAGAAAATAAAACTTTATCAGAATTTAAGCAAACAGCATCCATGTCAACATTCCTAATATTGAAATTTCATCTATGCCTCCACTCGTCTACTAACTGTTCCACGACAAATATATCACCACCACAAAAAAATGTGGATGTGACAAGATGTAAACTTCCAGCGAGCGTCCCAAGCTACTAAAATAGACAGAGGTATGATTGAGTATGCAGACAACTTATAAGGTAATATTCCATTCAAAGACACTCAAAATAGTAGTCCTAGTCTATATATCAATCATCTATTATAGTACCAAGAAACTGCATCAGCTGGGTCAAGCAAAAAACTTCATCTAAACATAGGACAAATGCACAATATGACACTACAACAAACAGATCCCACAGAAAACAAGAGCTATCATGATTAAGTAGACATAAGCAAAAAGGAGAAAAAAATGGCAAATTATTAATTGCCTTTAATAGCCGTAATTATCAGAGACTTGAGATATGGAACAATAAAAGTAAATGCATCCATACCCTAACAGACCTTTTCCTACTTAGTTCAAAGTTTGGGGAAACAGAAAACAAAATGAAAAAAATGATCAGCTACACAGAAAGTGGCATCGACAAGGTAAAAGAATTTACACTAACCTCGAGCCCTGTTGGATTTGTGCAGCTTTATTTTTTGATACAAAGTTTGTCATCTTTTCGTGCAACCGTTCACTAGCCTAACAAACCAAACAATGACCAATAAGCATCTGGAATATGTTTCAAGCCATCAAAAGGCACAAGGACCCATCCTTACATCTGCTATATGCACATGACGAAGCTCAAGCCAGATAGGATCATGTTCCTCCAAAAGAACCTCCTTCTTTTCAGGTGGACCGCCAGCTTTGCTTGGAACCTAAATAATGCGAGTCCTTTATATACAATTCACAAAAGAGATATAGCAACAAAAATCACCAAATTCAGTAGCAGAAACAGATATACAAATTGCCTACTCACCTCATGAACATACTTATTCCCCTCCATATTTAGCAAATCATGACAAATTGCATCATAAGTCCACTCATGTATGATAGGAGCAATCTAAATATGAAAAATTGAATGCATTAATATGTTAATAATGAAGATAAATGCTATTCAATCATCACATAGTTTCTAAAAATGAAGATACCTGATCAACAGATCTGTCAAGAATAAGCAAATCACATGTTTCGGTTTGAGGAAACTGTTCAATCTTCTGTTTGTACTGCATTAGACGGTCCCAAACTCTAGCAGCAAGTTTTGTGGGTATCAGATCACGGACAGTTGTCATGGTGGTTACGTCAAGAGACTTGGCAGCACGATAGCGGACATAAGGAAATTCCTGGAATTGTTAGAAGAAAAACAATGTTTGAAATATAAATCTCTCTTAAACAATATCACAATAATGCAAACCACTATTAAAGATCATTACCCTTAATGATGCAAAAACTGTAGCAAGACGACTGGCTATCACATTCAAGCATGCATCACCATTTCGACATTCCTCGTCATCAGCAAAAAGTTCCTCTAAAGCCCTCTCATTATCGGTTATAAAACCCTGTATGAAGAAATTGGCATAACAAAACACCATACCATCATAAGGTAATAAAAATATAGTTGATAGATAAACAGGACTTTCATGAAATATGTTCCCCATGGTCTGATTAAAAAACGGTGGAAAGCTTATGTACATGTCTAACAGGGAAAGGAGGATCATCCAAAAACCTCAAGTTCATATTCAATCTTTAGAAAGCTAGTAATTGCTGTCTGAAGACACGGGTGAAAAATTCCTAGGAGTATTTCATCTATCCTAGGAGTATTTCATCAATCCTTCCATCATGTTTCTTCTAGCACTCTATACAGGATATTCTGCAGGCCAAACATGTTTATATTTGAGTATCTGTTACCCCATCAAAAACCACAAACAATGGCCCCATAATGAACCTTTTTTTTTTTCTTGGAAACAAAACATTACTTTAGGGCAGTCTTCCTTCTCTCCTATTCGCAACAGGATAACCAAGTCAAATTAACCAATAATTAAAATATCAAGAGTGTTACCAGAAATACTAAAATATGGTCTGAAAAAAATACTCGGCACATTTTTTAATGGATTCATTTTATGTTAAATCTAAAAGCAATAGTCTGAAAGCGTGAGAATGAAAGTGAAACTGCCCTAGTAATGTGACATCAGCAAAAGAGGGTAAGAAAACAAAAGGCCACAAAAGCCAGAACATATTTCTGAGCAAACAAAAACACCATATCAAAGCTGCACATAAACAGAACAGACCACCGGTTTTGATCAAAGGAGCATCCAACTGGCTAAAACTGCCTACTCTATTAAAAGATTAAAGATTAAGGATAGCATAAGAGATTTTATCCTGCATCATATTATCAATTATCAGGTGTCCTAAAATGCCGCTCAAACACATATTAAGCAGCCATTGTGCAAGAACGATGAAAAATCATAAATAGCTTACAGTGGAAAAGTGAACCTAAACTATGCAAACAAAATGCATAGATAATTAGAATAATGGTGATTGCCCATGGCATGAATAAGATGTTGGACCAATTATGTATTAGAGTCACAAACCTGGCTGTCTATGGCAAAATACTCCAAGTTCATCTGCATAACCAGCCAAACAAGGGGAAAAAAAAATCATTATCCACCAATAATTTTCCTTTATATGAGGAAAGGTCTAAACTACCTGGCAAAAAATTTGTTCACCACCTTTATCTACATGATAATTTGATAACAAATGAGTGCCGTACCTCTCTCAATGCACCTATGCGTGGTAACACACTTGCATCTCTCTTAATATGAGTAACCAACTCTTTTGAAATGGGTGAACTGAAGAAAACGAATGCCCTTCACAGCCAGAAAAGAGAATCAGTTGGAAAGTATGTGCATATAGGACTTTAAGAAGTTAAACCAAAACTTAAGATCATTAATAAAATTCTGCACATACTTCTTGTATAACGGTGACTTCCCAGACATGTCCGATAAGAACATGATGACACTACAAAATAGGATAATCATTAGAAAACAACTATAAATCCAGACAACTATATAAATTAAGAGGTGCATAGCTGCTTGTGTGTATGAATAGTGAAGGCAAATCTAAACATTAAAAAGCAAAAACAAAGCAGAAGAAGAGAGGAAAAAGAAGGGAAAGGGCAGAAGGACTAACAAATATTCAATAGAAAGCCAGATAACTATTTTAATACGGTATGTAATCCTACCATACGACTCAAAAGCTCAGTTAAAAAGGGCAAGTCTGAAAAAAGTTCAGGTATCAAGCTTATCAAACTCAAATTTATTTGAAGATATTATTGAATACCTTCCATTATACCCAAAGCCCTTTATTAGTTTAACTTAGTTAGCTTTCCACTAAGAACACATGTAAATCCAAGTCAGGCACCCAAAGTCTTTAGTTATCAGATTTTACACTTTTATGCTTTTTTTGTTGATTAATACATATTTTAATACATAAATCGATGTGAAGTTTTTTCATTTAAATTTTCACATAAGAGAAAAGCTGAAAAAAAAGCACTTAAATAACTCAAAAGAGGTAACCAAGGACTTAAATGACAGGAAAAGACCTAATTGGACAACTCAGGGAAGCACCATGACTCAAAATGGGTGGTAACTTAAAGAACAGGAATATTACTTCTCCTTGGTCGGTTGGATAAAGTATATAACATCCATGGAGGGCAATGGCTGCCTTCGTCTGTATATGTCCTCAACCACTGCAGGAAAACATGATAAAAGTTTTACAACTTCTGGGAATGTGGATGATGTACATTAATTTTGCACTACCAAACCAAAAGAAAATAACCCTGGATGTATTATAAGTTGACCAATTGCCCTATCATTGAATGTAATGAAACTTAACAGTAGCATCTTTCAGCCTTGGACTGCAGCATATTAATGTGAAGCTCTTGAGATTGGTTATTTCAAGCTCATAGGCAGGTTGTTAGATGGGTACTTGTATGCTCCAGAATTAAGGGAGGTATCTAAAGGAAGAATTGAATGAACGAGTGTTACTTCACACAGTGAAGAAAGAAACAATGTCAAGTATGCGGAAATGGCATAGTTGCATGGTTCAAGCCCGAATCAATTGCTTTCTAAAGCTGAGCAGGAATGGAACTTGTTCAGGACGCCTCCATATGTTCATCTTTCATGCCAAAAGTCAGTATCCTGTGCAGATTTGTATTACCTTGTTTCTACATTACATGGATATATTTGTTTGGGCGGTAATAACAAAATGCTGGTACATGCAATGTGCTCAATTATTGTTCCTTTTTTGGGTTGGTGGAGGTGGAATAAATTGGAACCAGGCCTGTCAATTTTTCATCAGCAGTGTTATGGACACAAAAGAAGAAAGCTTCAGCGCATAAATATCTCAGGAACAAAGGAGAATAAAATAATAACTTCTACAATTAAAATTATGGAACTATAACAAGTGATTGTTATTCTCTAATATAGCCCTAAAGGGTATATGTTTGGACAAATTATGTAAGGAGCAAGAAAGTTTTCCCTAATATCTAGAATTCACCCTTTCCATTCTTACATGAAACTCCTTCCTGAGTGATATCAGCCATCTTGCATGAGTAAGACATGATCTTTACAGTAAGTTTGTCCATTATGAGAACCTACACATAACAAGATCAGGAAAACTTTCATGAGCCATATGCACACAAAATGATAACATAGTGATACTCGACATTGATATGATGCCATAACAGAGGATATAATATGGGAAAAGCGGAAATATATTGATTAAAATACAAAAGTTTCACAGACTCTTATTAGAAACAGCAGGATAACATATGTAAATAAAGGCAGAATAGTCAAATGCCCAGGTAGTCAGGCAGGAAGAAGTATATGTGGATGGGACCAAAATGTATTCAAACAAACACAGTAAGTTACAAGAAAAGAGCAAAAAGACCTAATACTTCTCTGAAAGATCTTTTCCATATGCAACGCGTGATAGATGAGATGATTGAGCATGTCTTTAACAGGTACAGGGCTTTTTAAATTCATTAAATCTCAATATATTCACTATAAAGCCATATTCACTTTAATCACTTATTTTGCAATTTAGAAGAGAAGAACCAGAGATCTGTGTCAAGCTATGTCATTTATTGGATGTATATATATAAAAGAGTTCCATAAACTACTTCTCAACAAAAGCAGAACATGTACAGTTTTTTCATTAGAAGTTATTTCTTTAAAAAGTTTTAGATAAAATGAGAACTGCAAAGTTGAAATGGTTGAAAGATAATTTACCTTCCACGTTGATTTTGAGTCTCCTCTTTTGGCTGAACGAAGCATTTCATGCAATAATCCTGGACAGGCAAGAAAACAAAATCACATCAATAGCGGAGAAACTAATTAGAAACTCATTAATGTCAAGATACCCAATGGGATTAAAACATGAAGATATAGCAATCAACTTGAAAAGTTAGTACTCTTGAATCCAGGTCACTTTATCATACGCTGGAGAGTAACAGCTGATGATCTTCTTTTGATGAACACAAAAAGAGAAAGTTCAGGAACAATTTCTTCTGGATGCATATCCAGTACACACCTAAGTATATTCAAGTTGCATCATGAATGTACTGAAAATTCACAAGTTCACCAATGGCTACTATTTGACCACACTGATTGTTGTGGTCTCCCCATTACCTCGAGAAGAAAGCAATAACGTTAAATTCAAAAAGAAAAGGCAAATTATATTTTCTTAAATATTTTATCCTACATGCTGTGCGACCAGCCTTATTACAAGGATGGAGTTGTACTAATCTATATTTCAAGCTCAAGTCATTTTTATCCAATTTGCAAAAGGAAGCACTAAATTCCTTATCAAGCCAACCACTACAATTGTAAATTTGTAATTGTAAACTCTGCAGGAATACTGAAAAAACTAGATCAAAATTCAGTTTCAAAGATACAAATAGTATTTAGTTAACCTAACTCCAAATCACCAAGTTGGTAAGTTCCATAGCAATTAACACATTATAATAACTAGAGCTGTGCTTCAAATCAACAAATCCCAAAATATATAAAAAAGCTTAATTTAACACTAATTACTCAAAATCAGCCAAACAGGAAAACTAACTTCGCAAACTCTAGAAAGTCGACTGAAAAGAAACGAAATAAGCAACACAAGATCACAAATAACTTAAAGTAAACAAATAAACTCACGTTCACGAGTGATTTGTCGGAAATTCCTGTATTCGGCGCCATAGGAAGAAGATGAGTCAGAATCGGAGGACGACATTTCCCGACCGATCACGCGAAGGCTCCGATTATCTCTCTCCCTTAGACGTCGCTGTTCAGCGTTGATTCCTCCCCGGTCCGGAAACGACAATCAGAGAGAGGCTCAACCAGAGAAAGAACAAATCGGTAAAGCGAGCGAAATAGAAGAGTAAATGTACAGATCAAGACGTTAAATGAAAACAGCGAACCGGGATGGAGAGAAAAAAGGATGAATGGGAATGAAAATCTTTTAGTTAAGATTTGTTTAATTGTAGTTTTTATTTTTTAAAGATATGTGTCTATTTATATAATTTTACAACGATGGGGGCTTCACGCCTACCCGGAAGCATGTTTTTGACTAACCGGCCTCGTTGAACCGGCAACCGCGATTTCGCGTTTCGTCTGCGGAAAAGTATGGGACCGGAGGCAATTGGTATGTTATTATTTGCTTGTGAATTTACAGTATAGCCCTTTCATGTACGGAATAGATAATTTATTGTTGTTTTATTTTTTATATGAATTGAAAGTTTATTATTAATATTTAAATAAGTTTAAATTTTAAAAAGTTTATTCAATATTACACAATAATAAAATTAATTAAAGATTAGATAAAATTAAATAATTGAAAATATGATTAAATTTTATTTTTATTTATTGGAAATTTTAAATTTTATTTAAAATTAATTAAATAAAAATTAATTAATTAATTTTAATTTATAATTAATTAATAAATTAATCAGTTTTTAACAATAAAATTTATTAAAATAAATCCAATAAAAAATAAAAACTGAATCAAAAGATTAAATTTTAAAAACAAATAACGTTCAACCTTAACGCAGTAATTTAAAACAACAAAGATTTGGATGGCCGTTTATTAGAATTATTCAAAAGAACTTGAGGGAGGTCAAGTTCCAAAACTCATTCAAATTAACGAAGTACTTGAAATGAAGGAGAAGGAAGGTTCAAATTCAGTTGTAAAATAAGTACTGGCTTTTGAAACTTGAGCATCCTTAATAGCTAAGCATCTACTTGTTTTATTATATAAAGATACAGTCAGAATCTTAATATATACTTCTACCCATTATTCCAGTTTCACAAGGTAAGAGAATGGCGATTGTATGAACAGGGACAGGGGGTAAATGTTCCATGTCGATATATGTGCTTGGTCGTCAATATTGTATGAATGCCAAAAGTGTTAATAGAACAAACTGGAAAATGACTCAATTTTATTTTAATAGTACAAGAGTTGAGAAATTGAAGACAAGTTACGATTGAATTTCTTTCCCTTTTAGAAACAATTTCTTTGAAAGCTGCTGTCTGACTTTTCTCCATCACCAATGTAAGACGTTATAACTACTTAGTCCATCGCCAAAAGCGTATGTTGTACACCAAGATCATAGGCCCATTGGCCCATGTCTCTACTAATTCTTTCTGAAATGCGCCAAAAGCGTATGTTGTACACCAAGATCATAGGCCCATTGGCCCATGTCTCTACTAATTCTTTCTGAAATGCAAGCATGTTTCGCGTTGAAAATTATTCCATTGCACCGATGCAGGCTGCGTAACAGAGGCTGTCATTTTTAATAGAGTAGAATAGTTTATAATAAAATAGAATATAAATTAATATAATATAATAAATTCGTTATTTAGGGAGGTTGAAAAGTTCATAATGTAACATAATAAAATGTTGTTTGAATGAAATATTTATAATTTAATATAGTGTAAAGTTGTTTATCATTTTACATTCTATTCTTAACTTCCAAATCGGAGTTTTTCAATTTTTATTGATTAGGATGGAATGAGATGTAATATAAAATCTTGATATTCTATCTTATTCCATTATAATTCAACCATCATCTTCCATCTCATTTTATTTCATTCCATTATAAACCTTCCTTCTAAATGATAGAATAATATTACATTCTATTAATAAACTTCCAACCAAAGATAACCAGAGTTAATGGAAACTATGGTAACGAGTCAGTCCTGAATCAAAACTTAATTGAGTTTGAGACTCAACAAATTTTTGAGTTGAACGGAAAATTTCACGTTTAAATTTATCTAAATTTCAAACTTTTAAAAGGTATTAATTCAAAATAAGGATTTAGGTTAGAACTCATAAACATAAAATTTAATTTTAAAAAATAAAATCAATCCAATAATCAAATCAAACTTTCTCTATTGATTTTATGATTAAGACTATTACATGAATTTAATGTTATAAATCATTTTAAATTTGTCAATAAACCATTAACAAGGCCAAAAGCGACTTCTTTTTATAAACTCTAGATGTGTACCCACTGATAATCACATGTTAGGATAAATAATAAATTACATTTTCTCAAATAGGCTTAACCCAAGAACTCAAACCCATGACAGGTAGAAAATACTAAAAGCTCTTTAAGGAGTCCCAATCCCTGGTTAGACCACCCTTAAGACTAAAAAAAGGCGCCAAAATTGAATTAGCTCCTGCATTGTTATAAAATAGTATTAGTGTCAATCCCTAATATTTTGTCTTTCAAGTCATATCATAAACAAACAACTTGATTATGGGGTCTGATAGAAGCTGATAGAAAGTGGACAAAGATTCAAGCTTCAAAGGAAGGGGCACTCTGAGCTTAGTGTGATTGCAATGACCATCCTAGTTATTGTGTCAGCCAGCTTGAGAAGGAACAACCCCACACATTAATGAATCAGACCATAGAAATAGAGATATGAGCTGGCAATGCCATACCAAGAAAACGATATCTAAGGGTAATGGCTACATTTCCTAAACTCCTCTGTAATAAACTTAAGAAGACCCAAAAACCAATCACGAGCGGCATCCAATCTTGTATAAGCCTTTTCTTTGATTATTCCATCCACATAGGTGC
>JANQBM010000221.1:33358120-33376867 GCA_025594535.1 Erythroxylum domingense
GACATGTATACGTTCCGTCGGTATATTTACCAACGGAACAAAGTCCGTCGGTAAAGGGCGAAGCAATTAAATTGCGGGAACTATTCCCGCGTTTTGTACCGTCGCCGCCCCATGTTCTGTCGCTATTTTCTGGGCCTAATTTTCCCCGTCAATATTGCAGACGAATTGGTTGGCGGTCGGTAAAATTTTGTTTTCATCGACGGATTTTCTCAGTTCCGTCGGTAAATGGCGACAGAATTTATGTCGTCGGTAATGTTCCGACGCAAATTCTTAATTTTCTTGTAGTGAATGAAGAGGTTTGTTCCATTAAACATTTGCAACGGTGATACTAGATATTCAATATTTCAATTTTAACTTTCAAACCTTAAGTAATATTTTAATATTAAAAAGTTTCTAAACAAAAACCCACCATTTACTTGAAACCTATGGAAATAAAATCTTGTAGAATTATATTTACTAAAAATGACAGCTACTCTCGGAACTAAGATTCAAGTTCCAACTTCCAACACACCAAACTCTTATAACTCACATTCAGGTTCCAACATAACATTGCTATTCTCATAACTTAGAACCAAGCTTCAACATAACAATAAATCACTTTCTGCTTGCTTTTCATTTTTGTTTCTTTTTAGGATATGATCTTGCAAAAGATGAATGGCAAGAAGATGAATCACAATGAGTAGAAGATGAAGTCCAAAGTCTAGGTAGTCGTCAAGATGATGATGATCGTAAAGAAGATTAAGGTGAGGAATTACGTCTTGTCGGCACGAAAGTGAACATAAGAGCGATAAAGAGAAGACATGAAATAGGGGAGAGATTGACAGAGAAGAATGAGAGATGATGTAAACTTTTGTTGTTTTCATTTAAATCATAGTATTAACTAGTATTTGATATATTGATTAGTATTGATTGGTACTACAACTTGATATAGTAATTAAGATTTAATTTTCAATTTTTGGCCAGTATGGCACGTATTTACTAATACCAACTGAAATGAAACGACATTCATATCTTTGTTGCTAATCATATAATAAATGATGCTTTTGGAAGATTTTTTCATCAAATCAGACCAATTTCCTCCATGGGTCAGCTTGCTCAGGCTCTTTAAATAATAATAAGCAAGATCTATTGGTGAAAGATTTGGAGTTATGCCTCATCCATATGTTTGAATTTTACCTATTTAATTCAAGATTACAATTTGGGATTGAAGTTGTGATTACTGAGAAGCCCCTATGATCATAATGTTATAGCATGTTCAATTTATGCTATAAATAGAGAGGCCCTAAGCTATTCTAACTAGCAAACTAGAAGCTAGTCCTTTCTTGATTCCCAATCTACACTTATATTTCCTTGGAGATAGAAATTCTCAATTTCATTAATTGATTTGTGGTCTATGAATTTCTAGTATTGGTTCTTAAATTCCAAAAGCTATCATTTTTTATTAATTCAGAGTTGCTTCATTTAACCGATATAGATTCTTGACTAACAAAGGGCATCTATATTATTTTGTCAAGTATAACTTTATTAGTGCCTCTTATGGATTTTATACCAAGTCCTCCTTGATCCTTTGCTAAGCAAACCTCATTCTAACTTACTTTGGCTATTTGATGATTATTTGTTTCACTAAACCATAGTAAGTTTCTTAGAATCCTCTCAATAACTTTAATCAAGTTCTAAGGTAGGAACAGATGAGAACTCTAATATTTGTGGAGGTTGTTTAACACTAATGATATTAGTTTAAGTCTTCCAGTATAAAAGAGAAGTTTATTTTTTCAACTCCTAATTCTTCTATATATAGAGGCAAACAAAGTTATGTAATCTTTGTAAGTAAGCCTACTATAAAAGAATCCCTATGTACATAAATGAAGGAACTTGAAGCTTTGCTTGGACTTGAAATATTGGAAAATTATTGAGCCAGTCATTATGAGCAACAAATACGAATTGGCTTTTAGAGTTGCTAATGATAAGACCTGATAGAGTTGAGAATGAAAATGAAAACATAACTTACTTGATTCAGCAAAATTCCAGAAGTTGAGAGAATGAGATTTCGATGGAGAAAGCAAGGAAAGCCGAAATCTTCAAATGGGCTAAAGTGATTCGGCTTGTGCAAAGGGTAGCGTGGATGTAGTATTCAAACAATACATAAGCCAATTACACAAAAAGGAAAGAGTATGGTGTTTTGGTGATGGATGAACAAGGAGAGAGAGTTTCGGTGAAGAACGTGCAGAAATTTCCTTACACAACCAAAATTCCTAGTGGTTAGTTGTCTTAATATTGTAATTACACATGTCACCAATTCATGTATTCTATTTTTTCATCATCTAAGCTACCAAATGTCACACGCCCATTTGTCTCTTATTCCCACATTGTTCCTAGTCTAAATACCTCAAATTTTCAGAAATTTTCGAAATGTCATAAAAAAATGCTAAATCAATTCTAATGCAGCCCAATTCAATTTTTAAGGTAAATAATCCACAATTCACATTTTAATCTCATTAACATCACTTATACCGGGAAAATGTTGATGAATGCATGTACAATTATTTTAACAAGTGTCAACATTATTCACGTGTATGAGTATGTCATATGATGCATGAAATGTACTTCTAAATTCTCAATAAACTATCATGTACAATATCATAGGGTGCTAACCCTGATCATGGGATAATGAGATGTTACACCTCAAGTTCTTGAGTATAAATGGTACAATTAAAATCTCCTATTACAAGCCAAGTAATCCAATAAGATGTGGAGATTAGTTTTAAATCATTCCAAAGTTGGTGTCTTAAAAAGTTTGATTAGCAGTATAGACAAAATGCCGTCCAAAAGCGAAGCAAAGTTAATCCTTAAGTTAATATACTGATTAGAGCTTTGAAGTTGAAGAACTTTGATAATATTTAGGTCATAGGCTACTATAATTCTCCCATTATGATGAAATGAATGATCGGACGTTCTTTTTTTATAAAAAAAGAACAAAGCCCCTTACTTAAATTTTCAATTTTTTTACAAAATGCTAACATAGTTTGTTTCTTACTTTGTAGATAATCAAAGATAACTTATTCATTTTTGGGCAATTTAAGCCCCTTATAGTCCAAGCAATAATCATTGAGAAGGAAGGGCTCAGAGCCCTTACCTTTGGATTTCTTACTAGGTTTTCTTCTTGAGACAAGTATAAATTATTTACCTTCATTTACTATCTCTATACTGTAATAGAAAAGTTCTAAAGCTCTTCTGAATCTTTTGGTGAAATCTTAAGTTTTCTTAATTAAAAATCGAATGAGAAAGTTATCTTAAGTTTTCTTAATTAAAACTCAAATGAGAAAGTTATGCATACTTTAAAAAGTATTGTTGAAATTCTTTGAAACCTAATTTCAACCTTTTTCTTTCTAAAGAGATACACGAGCTTTGACATGTTTGTGTCTTAGGTCGTGTTTCCTTCAGATTATTCTCTGCCACTTGACATTGTCTCCTTTACCTTTGTAACGTGTCATTTCTATTCCTTAGCTAACATCATTCCTTAAGCAACTTGTCCATAATTAATTAAAGCATAATATAAAATCAATCAAGAATGATAATTTGCTTAAAAATAGTAAAATATTAATTGAAACATATGTACATTAGATGCCCATCAAACCACATTTGCCAAAAATATACAAAGTGCCATTTGTTATTGTAGGTTAAATTATTAAGGACTTTATAGAGTAACTATAACCTTGATATGTTGAGAGATATGGATTGTCTCAATTCCTCAGTCTAACATTTTTGTATTAATGAAAATTAATAAGATTAAAAAGGAAGTTAATAACATCGAAGGTGGATCAAGAACATAAAGAGGAAGTCATCATTTTTGCAAGAGTATTTAATTTTATGTCAAGGTAATTAACTTAGTAAAGATTTTTTTTTCCAGTTTTGATGACTAATGAACATAGATATAACTTATAATTTTAATTAATATTAAAATATGACATAAGTTTTTAAGACGTTTACATTTATGGAAAGATTTTTTTAAGGAAATACGTTATGGGCACGAGCATGTTAAAACATGTATCTCTTTATAAAAAAAAATTCTAGACAATTTCAACAATGCTTTTTAAATTGAATATAACTTTCTCATCTAAACTTTAATTGAGATGATCAAGATGCTATGGAAAGATTATAAAGAGATCTGTAATTTTTGTATTCTGAATTCATGTTCTTTAACTAAATAGCTCTATTAAGGACATGCTCTAGGAAATAATTGTATCCCAAGTATCTTGTTCACTTTTTCTTTTAAAAAAAACTCAAACGACAAAGTTTTTAGAACTCCTTTTAAACTTTTTACAACATATTGAATCATCTTAATTAAAAGGTTAGATTAGAAAGTTATGCCCAATTTAAAAGTATTATCTAAATTATAAATTTTTTAGAGATAAATTTAGTTTTGTACATAATTAACAATATTTTTGTTTAATTTAAAAAATCAATTCACCATGATCTAAATTAGTTAATTTTTAAATATATATTTTAAATCAAACCTAAACATTTCCATTCACTCGCGATTTTTCATTGAAAATATCTTATATTTTTTCATTTCTCTCCAATTTCATTTCGAATTACCCACTTTTTTCTTTTAGTAATTTTTGATGTTTAGGGAGTAAAAATTTCATCTAAATGCTTAATTTAAGTTCTTTTATGCTCCAATGTTCTTCTTCTTTCATTATCAAATACCCAACTCCAAAATTCACTATCCCTAGCGTTTTCCTTCATTTACTAAAATATTTTTTCCTTTTAGGGACTTATCACATTTGTAACTATTTCCAGATGCTTGGATGCTAAGGAATGTTAAGAAGAATTATTTTGTCACTAAATTATAACTAATCGATTGGCTGGAGGCCATAAACTAATGGAGACAACATTATGCCAGCATATGTGCATGGTTGTAAGGAATTAGATCATGAATCTCGTGAGTGAGTTCATTCCTTATGATTTTTTGGACTGGACTATATGGTTTTTTTAGAATTTAATTTAATTGAATTAATTGGCAAAAAATGACAATGATTCTAACCAAAGGCGTAGCGTTAAGCTTGGTATAAAAGGAAGAAGGTCTTCACCCTGCTAAATATTTCATGGTTTAACCAAGTTACTTATGGTCAATTTTATTAAACAAATAATATTTTATTTTATTAAATATTTATGATAAGATTGACTATGAATGACCGTTAACAATTAAGCTCTTTTTTATCATTCTTTTTTGTTCTTTTTAATGTTTCCTTTATGATATATTTTACAGCACCTTTCTTTGAGGACGATAAAGCAGCAAACGAAATGGACTATAAATTATATTATAATAGAAAAGATAGTTTTTGAAGGTCCAGTTAAAATTTGATGTAGTCTGTCCTTTCTTAATTTCATAAAATTTTCATAATCTGACTTCTTTTGTTAGATTAATATTAAATGAGTCCAGAATAATCTCTGCTTGTTTGAAATCTGAGGTCAAATTATGCATTTAAGTCCAGCAAATCCAGTTATATGCAATATAGCAAGTTTAAATACAAGGCTTTGACAAGAGATTTCTTTCGAGTTAAACCAACCATATCTAGATAATCTGGATCCAATCTTAACTTTTGAAGTTTCTTGATGACAGTGGAAAGAGTAATATATGCTTTATGTTGGCTACTATAAATCTATACATGTGTATATTCGAAGCAATTCCTTTTTGTATTTCAGGGGTAGAGCAGAAACTTGATCACAGTTCAATCCTTCACTCTGATTTTGAAAGGAGGGATGGATTGGTTATAATTGTGTTTAGTCTCTTGTGTTATTGGAGAAGCATTTGAAAGATATTATAGCATACCAGAACTAGAACGAATTAAAGGGAATTTGAGGATACATAAAGATTAAAGTCATAAGGATCAAATGGTGGTAAAAGTGAGAAGAAATATTCTCATTGCTGTAGATCTTGGCCTCCTCCTTTCTAATAGTGAAAGCATATGAATATTTTTTTTCAGTTTTATATTATTGTTCTAGTCCTAACACCAATAAGAATTATTTCACTGTCACCTTCCAATCTATATTTATACAAATAAAACCTCTATATTAGTGGGTTCTTGATGGAGTGTTATATAGTAGACTAGACAAGAATCAATTGTACAATATATTTTATCAAAACTCTTAACAAATAGTGTTTCCTAATCTAAAAACTCCTTACAAATCAACGTCGAGTGAGAAATTAGGTACGTTGGAAGAGCATGCAACTATAAAAACATATTGCTACATTTTTAATAAAGTTGGAATGCTTGGGCAACTCTATGGTTTATAAAGATCTCAGCTCTCTAACTCGTTCATTTTTTTATATTCTTTTTTTACTTGTTCTAGTAGAGAGAATATGTATTCATGGACTTAGCTACCATCTAAACAATTGGGTTATTGACACGAAACGGTTGCGTATTGCATTGAATAATAACCAAGACAATAGTTAGAAATTGTTGCCTCCTCAAAAGGAGTTAGAAAGGTTACTAAAGAATAATTAGAGAATTGTTATTTGAATTTATTGTTTTGAATTTTTTAAACAGTAATTGAATATAACATGGCAAGGTGGAAACTACGAGAATAAGCTAAAATTTGTTATTGTCTGTGGACATTAATGGACTCAATGTTCTTTCTCTATTCAATTATTTCCATCTCTTCATTTTCTTTTATTTTCTCTTCTCTCTATTTCTAAATTGCAATTCCAATAATGTACCAACTAGTATTAGAGTAATAGATCCATGACAGATGAAACCTGACTGTAGGAGTTTAAGAGAGAAATTGCAATTATGGTCGAAGAGGCAAAATAGCGACAAAAGGGTAGACTTAATCAAGTTGAAGCCAAACTAAAAAATCTCTTGGGAAGGTTGAGCCTATAGTATCGAGAGGTTATGCTATCCAAATAGTAAGAGAATCCACATAATGAAGCTAACTGTATGTGCACCACCAGTACCTTTCCACTATCTAGCTATCAACAATCTCGTCATATGAAGTTTCCAAATCTGAAGGGAAAGATTTCAATAGTTGGTTTTTGCAGATCTAGAGCTATTTCAATATGGAAGGTACACTTAACGAGCATCAAATTAAGAAGGTAGTTGTACAGTTATGAGGAAAGCATTATAATATTACTCAGGTTATGTTAATATCAGAGAAGAACGAGCTTATAATGACTAAGATAACTACAAAAGGAGCATGAAGGCTCGATTCAATTATCTGACATATGAGAATCCACTCTTAGAGTTGAGAAACCTGAAACAACAAGGTGCTTTGTAAGATTATATTGATGCTTTTGATGATCTTTACCTTATAGCCAATATTACTTACAGTAATGTGTTTAGTTTGTTCTTTTCTGGATTATTTGATGAGATATAAATGGAAGTGCGCATTTTTAGGGCTAAAAATTTGGTTAAGGCTTATTCCTTAGCTTGATTGCTAGAGCTACAGGTGGATGCTCATTATAAAAGCCTAAGCCTACTACCACCACACCTCATACGTGCACTTTAATTAAACCAAAACCTTTACTTAGCCAACTATGCACTAGATCTACTACTTCCACTCCTCACAGTTCCTTTCCTAAAACCCAAACTCAAATTAAAAAACCTTAAACATTTAGCATCATGCCCACTTGAAACATTGAGCCAATAAATCCCAAACAAACACCAAACCTAAACCAACCTTGTTCCATTACTTCCAAAGAGATCAATGAAAGGAGAACTAAGGCTTTGTTTTTAGTCTGAAGAGAAGAATGTCCCAGCGTATAAGTGTAAGGAATGTTAGATATTTATGTTACAATTCGACACGCATAATAAGGACATCAAATAACTTACAGATTGTGAAAGGGGCTTTATGAAATTCCAAGCCATTGAGTTATCTTCCCGTGCTTAATTAGAAAGTAGGGGTATAAAATATGAGAATTGAGGGTCACTATAACAGAAAGAAGTTTTATGTGTTAATTGATTTGGGAAGCACCCATAACTTCTTGAGTGAGCAAACAGATCAAAAGTTTAGTTGTGCACTACAAGAGATAAAGGCTTTTAAAGTTACAATGGCCAATGGCCAAAAGATTTATTGTAGTACAATATGTGGAGAATTTATGTGGAAGATGCAAGGACAAGAATTTGAGGTAGATGTATATGTCCTTCCCCTAGATTATTATGATTTAATTTAAGAACATAGTGGTTATACACCCTAATAGGTATACTCTGGAACTTTTATAATTTGCTCTTGACCTTCAAACTTTGATGTCAAGAATACTTAATACAAGGGTGTGAATGAGAGAGGTTTGGAAATGGTTAATTTGACTCAACTTTATAAGTTATTGACCAAACCATAACATGTAGAACATACTATGATAATTGCATTACCTAAGTTACTTGTTATACAAGGGCTTCCTAATAAGACCAATGAATGTTTGTGGGTAGAGCTTGAGCTATTATTGGAAGAATTGAATCAGTTTTTGAGGAATCAAAATCTCTACCTCCACCTTGAGACTCTAATCATCGAATAGACTTGAAGAAGGGAATGTAACCCATAAACTATCGACCTTATAGGTATGCAAGCCTTCAAAAAGATGTGATTGAAAATATTGGTGAAGGAGATGCTAGATTTATGAGTAATAAAGAGGAGTCATATCCCTTATATAAGTCCTGTGGTGTTTGTAAAGAAAAGGGACAATACATAGAGGAAGTGAGTAGGTTACAAGGCACTTAACTAGGCCATTATCAAATATAAATTCCCTATACCTATAGCGGAAGAGCTTTTGTCAAGTAAGGAATATCTACTTTGTTTTCCAAAGTCAATTTGAGGTCAGGATATTGGAAAATATGAATATATAAGCCAAGTGTGGAGAAGACTATGCTCTGAATGCATTAAGGGAATTAGGAATTTCTCGTGATGCCTTTTGGCCTCGTAAATGCTCCATCAACCTTTCAAAATTTTATGAATTTTATTTTCTAGCCTTACCTGAGGAAGTTTATGTTGGTATTTTTTATGATATCTTTTTATATAATCGAACCAGAGAAGTTCATTTAAGGAATTTGAGTATAGTTTTAGAAAATTGAGAGAACATCAATTATTTTCTAAAAAGAATTGTTTCTTTGGTTACTCCAATGTGAAATACTTGGGTCACATCATCTCAAGAGAAGACATTAAGATAGCTCCCATTAAAGTAGAAGTTGTGCAGAATTGGCCTACTCCCAAAAATCCCAAGTAGTTAAGAGGATTCTTTGAATTAATAAGAAATTATCAATGTTTTATGGCCAACTAGGGAAGATGGATGCCTTCATATCTAATTTACTAAAAAAGGTACCTTTGAATAAGATGATAAGGCATAGAAAGCATTTGATAGGCTAAAAAGGGCAATAGTGACAACACCAGTTCTTAGTTTACTAGACTTATCAAAGGAGTTCTTAATTGAAATGGATGCAAATAGAGATGGCATAGGGGTAGTACTAACTTACGAATGAAACCCCCTTTGTTATATCAGTAAGTTATTGTCCATAAAGAACTAATTGTTCTGTATATATGAGAAAGAGATGTTGGTTATTCTTTTGGCCCTTAAGAAGTGGGAGTTTTACCTGGTGAACAAGCATTTATAATTCACATAAACCATTCAAGCCTTAAGTATTTGTTATAACAAAGGCTCACAACCCCTACATAACAAGCGTGGCTAGCAAAGTTGATGAAGTTTGACTATGAGATTTAATATAGGAAAGGGAAGGAAAACAAAGTTATAGTTGTTTTATCTAAAATCACCAACTATAAGCTTTATAGTTGGTTATAAAATGCCATTTACTTGATCTATTTCAATAGGTGAAAGAGGCTTGGATCTATTGAGCGAGTTTGACCTATAATAAAATCCTCAATATCTGCAAGTATACAGATCGTAAACTTGTAGTAATTGAGGTATTGATAAATTAACTAAAAATAAATGAACCTAACTTTGTCTAAGGTTGTGAAAAATGATTTGAATGTAAATGAATGATAAGAAATTAAAACAATCAAATAAAATTGAGCACTTAACCACTTAACAAATGAGCTACCATAATAAAACAAGAATGATCAAGTATGAAAGTTTAAGATTCGTTCTATCATGATTTTGCTCCTTTAACCACTTTAGATTTAACTGAGTGTTGATCTTAGATTTCCAAAGGGTTTGATTATTCGCTCTCAAGACCTAATCATTTAACCCCAATTAATTATCCCTAATTGATTATGAAATTTCATATTTGCAATCTCTCGATTAACAAAAATAGCCTAACGTTTTCAACTAGTTCTTAAGCAATCTATTGGATAATCGAGTTTTTACACAAGATCTCTCTTTTTATGACTATCAATTTGATATTTGCGTGACTTATTAGGTCATTAACTCTCATTACCTAACTTAATCAGATTGCTTTCGACTTACTCTCTCGATTTATTGTTAAAGTATAAGTAAACATAAATATCACAACACTTAAAACATTGTATTGAAATTAAAAGTGTTCAAGTCACAAAATAAGTCAAAAACAAATCATAATTTGAAATTAAAACATAATAAACATGTGGAGCATCCTCAAACTTAGGTCATACATCAAGCTTAAAGAAAATAAACAAAGGAAGAAGAAAGAAGAAAGAACTTGCGATGGATTGGTCTGGAAGTTGCTGGAAGAGTTAGAAACCCAATTGCTCCCTTTTGATCTTCCTTGCTTTTCCCCCTATTTGGTAAGATGATGACTAGTGTTTTTGGGTCTCTTTATATTCATTTATAGTAAATGAGTGTCTTAGGGTTAATTTTAGGGCTTACTCCAGTCACATTGTCCTAAAGATGCCATCCAATCATCAAAACAGATGGAGAATCCTGTATCTGGCGAGTGTTTGTCACAATCATGATAGGGATGTCACAATCGCGACCCAACATAAAAACCTTTTGTCATGATCGTGACACTTCATACATGATCGTGAAACTGGGGAAGAGTTTTTTGTCACGATCATGACACTCCGTAAATGATCGTGACCTTGCGTTTTAGCCCAAGCATGTTCCAACTTTCAATTTTCATTCATCTGGTTTCATTCGCTAACAAACACATCAAAACACCTCAAAAATGCAAGATTAAGGTTGAAAATCATGCCTTAAACCACAGAACACTTAAAACATAAAAAAAACAATCACATTAATACAATTCTAAGGCTAAACATGCAATAATCATCTAATTAACACCTATAAACAAGCTAAAACTCCTACCAAAACATAATATAAACTACAACTATTAGGATCACAAATGCAACTCAGCATCATCAATAGTAATGCGCGAGGTGAATCACAATTTGAGGATTATGCCTAAGTTAACATTGAACTCAAACAAAAAGGTAAACTAGTAATAGGGGCTAGATCTCAATTAAGGGAGCAGTTGATCAAGTTATTTTATTACTCACCTATGGTGGAGTAAGATGGGGCGTGGAAGGGGTAGTGGAGGACATTATCAGGTTTATGCCACTGCAAAGAGGTTGTCTGCAATGGTATATTGGAAAGGATTGAATAAAGATGTGTGAGTGAATATACTAAAGTATGTTGTGTGTCAATAAAACAAGAATCAAAACGTGGTATATTAAGGACTTTTGCAACCACTGCCTATCCCTAATGGATGACATAAATATGGATTTTGTCAAAGGCTTGCCACCCTCTAAAGGAAACACAATCATCCTGGTTATGGTTGATTGCCTAATGAAGTATGCTCACTTCATGAAACTCTTCCACCCTTACACTACTAAAGATATTGCATAAGTTTTTCTAGACTCAGTTTATAAATTGCATGGTATGTCCTTAACTAATTATTAGTGATCACGATTTCATCTTTATTAGTCATTTCTAAAAGGAGTTGTTTAATTTATAGGGTGTCTCATTTCAACTATGAACTTCATATTATCCACAAATGGGTGAGTAGACTAATGTGGTAAATCAATGTCTGGAAACATATCTAAAATGCATGGTAGGAGATCATACAAAATCTTGTAGTCAGTGGTTATCTCTAAAAGAATTCTAGTACAACATAACATACCATAACATGATCAAATGGACATCATTTGAATCTCTATATGGCTTCCCTCCTCCTCTTCATATTTTGTATTTCTCGCACAACTCCCAAAATGATGAAGTGGATAGAATGCTTTAACAACGAAAGCAAATGATCAAGTACTTAAGGATCAACTGGCCAAGCTTAGCATTGCATGAAGTAATTAGAAGACAGAAGGTATATTGATAGACAATTTACAATTAGAGAAAAGCTGTATCTCAAGATCCATCCTTATCAACAGCAAAGTTTAACTGGAGGTCACCAAGCTCATGAACCTCAATAGGAATACTATAAATCATTTTCTTATACTGGAAAAAATAAGGAAGGTTGTATACAAGTTGCAATTACCAAATGATACTCAAATTCACAACGTCTTTTATGTATCAATGCTTTAAGAGGTCCCTTCAACCCACACTACCTTGGCTATCTTCACCAAAGACTTTGCAACCTCAAGAAATGATGGACTGCAGATTGGTTAAGCAGGGTCATAAGGTTGCAACTCAGTGGTTAATCCGTTTCTGTTAGCAAGATCATTCTCCAGTTGATATCACTAGAGAATTTGCAGAGGAGATTAAGTTGAATAACCCCTTTTTTGTTTAAGTCAAGAAAAGCAAGACAAGGGGATATTGATATGAAACGGTGCGTATTCCATTAAATAAATAACCATTATTAGTGCCTTCAAAGGAGTTAGAATGATTATTAAAGGACATGTGGAGATTTGTTATTCAAATTTTTATTAACAATAATTGGATATAACCTGGCAGGGAGGAAAAAAAGATTAGGCTAAAATTTGTTATTGTCTATATGTTATTCCTTTTTGCTTCTAATCAATCTCTTGTTTCTCCATTATTTTCTCTATTCAACGTCTTCTTTTTTTCTCTGTGTTTCTAAATCGTGATCTCCGTACTATTTACAATAATATTCATGTCCTTTTTGGTCGTTATGTATAACCTCTTGCACTAAAAGGAAAGAGTGAGAGCTTACGTTAAGAATTTTATGAAGTTATGAACTGAGATTTGGCAATATTTGTTTTTGAAATAACAATGTGGAGCAGAATTGCTGAGGTATACTATAATCGCTAGTGATCCTCATGTAAAGGTAATATAGGTCAGTGGGCAGGCACACTAACAAATACTCGTCAATTGCCTCTCCAAGATCTCGAATTCTTTCAGTACAAGAAATAAATGGTGCAACAACGTTTGGGTTTCGGTTTCGGTTTATACAAGACAGTTGCTTCTCACAAAGCCAGCGTTACCATTATTGTTAATGACGAATTGAATCGCGGTAACTTTCCTCCTAAGGGTAACCTGTCAACCATTTCAATTCAATAGGATGCCCATTTCCTTGACAGTCGCTCTCACAGAATCAATGCAAGTCTTCACTTGTACAAGTTACCCAGTTTGCTTTAGCCTCCCATTCTTGGTTGCAGAATCAACAAATACAGAGAGAAAATAGTATAGCCATCAAGAACCATCAAATCTTTCACTTAAATCTTGAATAATGACATCCATAGTCGGCCTCTCTTCAGGACATTCTTGAGTGCAAGAGACAGCTATTTTTGCTAACGTGACTGCTTCTGGTTCTGAGAAGTTCCCTTTCAGATGTATATCCATGAAGTCCTCGTACTTGCAAGAAGCAGCTGCCAAGCGCACTGAATTGGATAGCATCTGTTGACCATTGAGGATTTGAAGGATGATCACTCCAAATGCATATACGTCACTTTTCTCTGTGAAACGCCCTGTTGTTACATACTCTGGAGCTAAGTATCCCATTGCAGCACTAACTTTGAGAGTTGAGAAGACAATGTCATCTGCCAGTAGCTTAGAGAGGCCAGAGTCTGCAATTAAAGGGTTCAATTGTTCGTCGAGAAGAATTTTCTCGACAGATATGTTCCGATGAATTATTGCAGGCTTGTCGCCTTCCCTACTGTGCAGATATCCGATACCTAGTTAGGATCAGGAAGAAAGTGACAATCAAGTTCTGATCCAAAAAACTACGGCAGAAAATGAGAGTGACTAAGTGAACAAACTACAATGATACAACACAAACCTTTAGCTATGCCATTTATTATGGAGACCCTTGTGGGCCAGTCAAGAACTCGATTGCTTCCATCTTCAGAATCAAGGTACTTCGACAGTTTTCCCTTTGAAGCGAAATTGTACACAAGAAGGCATTCACCTCTTCCCCTGGAGCAGCAAAATCCTCTGAGCCTAACAAGATTATCATGTCTTAGGGAAGTCAGAAGCCTCAAACCCTTCAAAAACTCATCTTCCTCAGACTTGCAACTGGTAAGGTTAATTATCCTTATAGCTACAAGTGAACCATCTATTAAAGTTCCTTTATAGACGATTGAGAAGCTGCTCTTCCCCAACAAATTTGTCTCAGAAAAACTTTGTGTGGCGGACTCAATCTGCTCCAAACTGAGACGAAAGTTAGAGAGATGCTGATCATGGAGTCTGCTACCTTCTCGCCCATCTCCTAATGGGTTCCAGCCATTAGAATACTCGATAGCCATTAGTGGAGGGGAACCACTCCTGCAGTAGTCTTTCCTCTGGTCTGTGCTTAGTCGGCTTTCAGGAGAATCAGATGTGTTTCCAATCTTTTGTTTCCCACGACGATACCGGAAAACAATCAGAAATCCTACACTTACCACCGTGATGGTGCTTATAATAACCCCTGCAACAATGGCGATCTGTGGGAGTTTTGATGACTTGGAACAGTGCGTTTGATAGCAGTTTGTGTCTAAAATTGTAGACTGCGTATTATGATCTGGAAAAGTATGATTCGTGAGCTGTCCCAGAGGGTCAACCTGATTAATGTTAACATTATCAAAAGGAGTACAGACTCTCAATTTAGCATACCCATCTCCACATAAACCTTGGTTGTTCCCAAACTGAAATCCTTCACCTAATTTCTTCAGAGCTGAATTTATTTTACAAATGTCAGAATCAGTTTTGTTTCAGTGATAACAGTGTAGAAAAAAAGTAGATTCTGTTTCCTCTTCTTTTTTTGAAAACTAGCCATAGTCAATCCAACACAAGAAATAGACTTACCAGAAGGAATAACTCCAGAAAGAGAATTGTTTCTGACATCTAACAATTCCAGTTTAGGCATAGCAGCTATCACAGAAGGAATTGAACCAAAAAAGTGATTGGAACTCAAATCTAGCCTTCTCAACATAAACAAGTTCCCTAAGCTGGCAGGAATTTCACCATTTAGTCTGTTATATTGCAAAGAAAGAACAGTAAGCCTCTTCAAAGACCCCATCTCTGTAGGTATACCTCCTGTCAGCTGATTACGGCCTAGCTCTAACACTACAAAACCAAGTGAAGATAATTAAACCACATGCTGATAAACGAGTAACAACAATGGTGCTTCTCTCCATTTATCCATAGTTTTCTCAGCATCTAAATAATAAATACCGAGTAAATCTAGTCACAAAGACGAAAACTTACACTATTACACCAAATAGCAAATGAAAAAGCGACCAGAACTAACCTTGTAGACCGGGCATGCTACCAATCTCAGGAGGAATTGTGCCAGAAAGATTATTCACGTTGAGATAAAGTTCAGACAACTCTGTCAAGTTGGAAATATCTTTAGGAATCTCTCCAGTCAATGAATTGTAATGCAAATATATGCCAGACAAGCATTTAAGCTCTGCCACTGCAGGTGATAATATCCCAGACAAACCCTTCCCTTGAAGAGTAATATTGGTCACTTTGCGGTGTTCACCGCAGGCGATGCCCTCGAATAAGCCGCTGCAAGGGTCACCATCACTAGTCCACGACTTCAAGAACCTGTTGGTTGGGTCTAATCCGGACTTTAGTTCCATTAGAGCTCCCAACTCTGTGTTTGCTTTAACACGTCGAAGACTTGATAACGCAAGCAAGAGAGTGAAAGAGATGAAAAAGTAGAACGAATCCATGTTTGTTTGTGGCTCTGATTATTTCTGTACCTTTTCTTTTCTCTCCACCAGAATAATTAAGAAGGATGAAAGAATAAAGAAGTAAAGAACCGATCTTTCAGCAGTTCGTCGCCATTCTCTACCCTCGAAACTGTTAAGATAACTCACTTCAAGGCCTTCTTCTTACCTAGGTTTGAAAAATGCAAGCTAAGGATAGTGCGAGACAAGAAAAGCGCACAAACCCCATGTGTGCTAGTCGCTCGTTTCTTTGTTGACTCTTCCGGTTTCAAGAGTCTCTTAAATTAAGGATCTTTCTGTAACCCATTCCAAAAGAAGATTGGTCACCCATATTCCTCAACCAGTCAACCTAATAATGTGTTTTCCTCTCAGGGACTTTCTCTTTCTGCAATCCAGCAGTGAAGGGCAACAAGAATTAAATGAAACTACAGTGTCGAACTAGAGAGACAAAGAAGAAAGAGGGACATATTAAGAACTATGGAGTGTGACACATCCACGTTTGAAATTTAATGCTGCGCATAGTAAACCATCTCATTTAGACATATGGGGAGTAACTGCAGTGTTGCAAGATGGAATTACCGATATTATCATGTGAAGTATCATGGATCGTTTCATAAATATGCTTTGTTGCTTACAAAGAATTGGATGTTATAACGTTGTATCTCGAAAATACTGTAGTGTAAGAATATCAAATTATGAGGGACAAAGGTCGCTCTCTGACCATTTGCACCTAACATGTTAGAAGGTCTAGATGTTGGAAGAAAATTTCAAAAGCAAGGAATCATATACAGAGAATTTACTTCCAGACAATCCATCAAAATGCTTATTAAATCACGGCTTTATACTCCTGAACCTTTGTTAATGATATTTAATTTACTGTTTGGTGCCAAAGACATTGAAAATGGCTAGGATTACGTCTCGGGATGCAAGCCTCAGAATTCTGCGCCGTTTGAACGGGGTTTGAGGTCAAGGAGGCGGGAAACCTAACTCGGGCGTGGGAATTGGGAAGCATGGCCTCGCACATGAAAGTTGACTAGCGGAATTCTATCCTCTCTCTCATCATATTTCCAACTATTATTTGAAGTGGAACAAAAACAGAACATGAAAAGACGATGAGTTTGCAAACATAAATTATCATGCAAATGAAATTTTTTCTTACAATATCCATGCTCGAGTCATGAATTGAACTTATGTCTTATACCAGTACGACTATCAATCATTGTAGCTATTTAATCAATGGACCATTTGTCATTGTGCGTCTTTCTCGCTAACAGTTTGGTCTTGTTTGACAATCAGATAGTTACATTATCTGTTAGCTGATTTTATCAGCTATTTGTTGACAGCTGATTCTATTAGTTGATTTGACCAGCAAATTGCATTAACTGTTTGTTAAAAATATTTGATAAAATTAGCTGTTTAGTATTAGCTGTTAATGTATAAAATGACTTACGAGGGCATAGTTTAAAAAAAATTTTTATAAGAACATGAATTTGTTACTTGTTATGTATAGGCTTTTTTACTTTTATTTTTTACTTTTTTTATTTTAATTATAATTATAATAATATTACTTTAATAAAAAAATTAATTAAAATTAAAATTTAATTATTACTTTAATAAAAATTAATTAAAATTAAAATTTAATTATTACTTAATAAAAATTAAATTAAATTATAATTATGTTATTTTTAATTTTATAAAAAGTTAAAATAAAAAAAATAAATAAATACCTAAAAAATTTAGGGCTTGTAGTTAGACATAAATTTAATTTATAAAAATTAATTAATGTATAGTTTTATTTATCTAAAGGGTATAATTAGTTTTTTACTTCTTAAAAGTGAAACAGATATTTGAAACGCTGCTCTTATACAGCGTTTCCAAATTTAACTTATTGAAGAGTAACAGTTAGCTTTTTATGTTCTCTCCAAACAAGTATTTCAGCTGATTGAAAAGTCAAATAATTGAAACACTTGAATCAGTCAATATTTTGACTGATCCGCCGTCCACCAAACAAGCCCTTTGTATCTTCGGCCACATACCACCCATTATGAGAGAGTAGGACATATGCCACCGCCACTCAAAACTTTGGATTCCCTTTTGACTTTTGTGTCATATTATAGAAACTTATCATAGTTTAATATAATGCGGCTCTGTTCTTTTTGGAGTGAAATTAGGTTCTTGTTCTCTCAAGTGACATTCGTATCATTCACTAACCTATCGTTTAATTAAGAGAAAAAAAAGTTGAGATTGGGTAAGCCAATAATAAAGATTTGTTCTACTCTCAAATGTCTCTGAGTCGTTGTTCCTCTCCTTCACACTGTATAGAATCTGTTTAAAACTATACTAATCTACTCTGTTTAATCCAAAGCCATGAGCATGGAAGCATGGATCTACTTTTCTTTTCCCTCATAAAATTTCAAAAGCGGACAACTTTACTGGAATGCCGCAGTTTATAGAAGCAGAAGCAGCTCTAGAATGAAACAAAAGTGACAATGAGACAACAGGAATTGCCCTAAATCACTGAAGGCATGTACATTCATGTGCCAAAGCTTCTAGATGCATAGTTTTAATCTTTACTATGGGTTATAACCTTAATCACGGCCCAAAAGAAGTAGGTTCCATCATTTTAATATTGACAGGGCAGCGATGGACAGTTTATGCAAGGTCCCTTTAAGTATTTTAATACCTACCCAACTAACATCAGCCCTCGTAGTCGTAGGGTATATTATCGTAAGTTGACGACAGAGAACAGAGGATAACAAGTAACAC
>JANQBM010000221.1:33376967-33387433 GCA_025594535.1 Erythroxylum domingense
TATATTTTAAATAATATTTATATAGTTAAAATTAATAAAAGTGCTTTTTATTTTTATGTTGCCAAACAGTCTACTGTGTGAAGCTCTTTTTAAAAAGCTATTTTTTAATTGACAGCCAAACAGTCAACTGACTTTTTAAAAAAGCTCTTCTAAGAAAAGCTCTACTGACAAAAACTCTATTGACAAAAGCTCTACTGATATAAGCTCTACCAAACAGGCACTTAATGACCGAGAAAATGATGCCCTTTTGATTGAAATAAGATGTTGGCCCCTTTTTCAAAAATCTCCCCACCAGTCTCGTTCATGATTGAAATTAGAAACAGAGATGGGCTGCAATTTTTGAAATGTAGCAGCAAACTTTTAGTGGCAGAAGGGGACCACAAGTACACGTACGTGAAGAACGTTTTGAGTCTTTCAATGAATACAATAATGTTGCAGACTCGGAAAAAACTTGATCTGTATTCCATTGGTTTTGATACTCATTTTTTGATTGTCTGTTTAGTTTCTTCTTTCGTCTTTCTTGTGTTCTGGCTTCTAAATTAGTTTGGAGACAGAAAGTCGCAACCTTTATTATTCACTGGATTTTTGTTTTCGGTTTTTAAAGCCAAGATATCGACAAAAGAAAGTGACCTCCAATTAATCCTCCGCACATTCTCTGCATTATCGTCCACTTTTTACCTTTTATCATTGGATCCATCTTTTCGGTAGAATTTAGCTTTTCATTGGACTCAAAACATAAGTGCCACCCTTATTTTCAGAATGCATGCACGTTTTGTGGTTGAGATTTTCCTGAAATGAAGGTACAGGAAATTAAAAAGATTGGTCTCTTGTCCCTTTTACATTAAAAGAGGGAAAAGCAATTCTTTAGCTTTCCTTTCCTTGATTCGAATCCGAGCTATGTACTTCCCTCGGTTAATTTGTCAGTTTCCTCTTGACAACCATGAACCATCTCTCCGAATTCTCTCAGGATTTTAATTGCTTCTTGAATTGGGTTGGTTGAGACATATTTTCAGATGAAGACTTGTCATGGTTGGGCCTCAAATCAAATTGTTTAATACTTAAAATGGACCTGCTTGATGATCAGCACAAGTGGATAATCTGCCAATCTTTTCACTTAAAACTTCATTCGATGTAAACAATACTAGAATGTTCGTCATATAAAAAATTGTAGCACCACTTTAACAATTTACTACTACTGGAACCCGTTATGCAACAATTGTTAACTCATAATTATCAGCTTTTGAGTTTCCATTTCTATGAGAAAATACTGGGTCACTAAAGGATGTGATCCACCCAGAAGGCTAGAGTGTATTTTGTTCCTTTGTGTCAACAAAAGCACATGGAAATTGGCAGACAATAAAGTTGTCATCACGGCAGAGACAGCAGGTTGAACATATATCTTTACAACAAAATGAATCTGTACATCTAATCTTCTACCCTGGAAAGTATATTCAGATAAAGTAAGATGCAGGTCCGGTCAATTCCACTCCATAACCATTAAGAGTTACCATGAACTCAAGTGAAGTTTCCATCAATGTAGGGAAAAGCATGGAGTGGAGAGATTTAAGTCCTCTCATTTATTCGCCAACTCCTTACCTGATCCGCCTTCAAATGTTTCCATTCCTTGAGAACTTAACATCGAGTGGAGAGTTTTAATTCCTCTAATTTGCATTTCTTTTTCATTTTAAATTAATAAGGAAAGAAGAAAGCGAGTTGATTTTTGTATATTATCTTGATGATCCTATACACAAAGACTATGATTAGGAATTATTTGATTGTCTTTTTTATGAGAAAGGAGTGAAACATAATTAATTTAAATTTAGGACAACTATTCAAAAACTTAGTAAAAGATTGAATTTGTTATTTTATATTTGCTTTTCATGAAAAAATCCTAATTTAAGCGGCATCAAATGATAAATATTTTTTACGAATCTTTTGATTTAATAAATAATACAAAATACAAAATAATTAGATATTTTTCTATGTTAAAAGAAATACATAATAATAAATTATTTTTAATAAATAATACAAAATACAAAATAATTAGATATTTTTCTATGTTAAAAGAAATACATAATAATAAATTATTTTTAGGTAAAAATGCACTTCTTTTAAAAAATACAAAACGCCAAATTTTCTTGTAATTTTATTAATCTTTAAAGAAATTACCATGTGTGAAAAAATCTATTTTGACGTGAATATGGAATTACGTGAACATGATTATATAAAATTGTGTTCATTCCCTTTTTCAATGCTATTTTGGCACTTAAAGTCAAAATAGTATGTCAACCAGTTTTTTTTTTTTGAGATGTCCAATTACATTTTTGCAGACCCAAAACATATGTGAGTCCTTTATCTGGTAAGACGAGAAATTTACCCGAAGAACTTATAAGAGTACAAAGTTAAAGAATGACAATAAAGACAATTGGGTGTTGAGGATTGCATATAGAATTTGACATTAAGCTCTATGAAGGTATAATGTTCGTTTATGGTATTTATAATGTTCTTTATAAGACTTATCATGTGATTGCATCAAAATGGTTTCGTATTTTTGAAAATTATGTATCATGTCCTTCAATGAGTGTGAGATTTATCCCTTTTTTATCGTTGCGAATGCATATGTAGTATCTCATACTTGTTGTAGGGGTTCTTGAGCTTTTGTAACCTGAAGTTAACCTAACAGTTAAAAGGACAAATGGCACCTTGTGGTTTTCATTTCAGACAAATACCCTCCTGTGATTTAAGCTTAAAAAGAACCCCTTATTTTACACAATAGCCATAATACGCCCATTTGTGTGATTTCCAAAACTGTCGATGTTCTGTGATTTTCATAATCCAGTCCACCAATATTATACCATTATACCACCACTTACTATAGAGAGATGGAGGAGTTCTTAAGCTTTTGCAAGTAAGTGGAACCATTTAAGTGATAAACTCCTCCTGTGGTTTACAATGCGGATAAATAGTCCCTTGTGATTTTAATTTCCCAACAAAAGTGTTGGCAATAAAATACCGTATGATTTTCAGAACTTTCACACGGTATCCTATGTGATTTCCAAATGATATCTGAAATGAACAAAGTAACAGTATACATGGATCGTCATTGTTATGATCATTTAATGTCCAAGGCGCATGCTCAGGCAGATATCTTAGTTCAAAATTATTTGGTATGACACATCAAGCAGTGGCTAAGTAGATAAAAGCATATTCCATATATGGAAGAATCTTCCAAATCATCTTATCTATCATCAAATTCACATTTAAAGTCTTTAATACTTTCGTTAAGAAAATACAGACGAAAAAGGTAAATATTACAAGCCAGCAACATGGAACTGTGTACTGTATTTCAAAATAACACTACTTAAACTACTGTTCCTTGTTCCTGCCAAAAATTGAAGGCAAGTTATGAGAAGTTAATATGCCATCAACTAGTCTACCGTATATTGCATGTGTTACTAGCCCTCATAAAAAATAAAAGGATATGTATAAATTAGCATAATGTATTTAAAAATATGAAAATTGTCACCGTAATGTCAAAAAATATCTCAATAATTACTATTGTTTTCTTATTTTCATATTAGCAATGAGCTAGGTTGACCTGAGTCGTCTATGGTCTGAACTTGGCCTTAAAATTTTATTGGTAGTTCGAACCCAATTTAAAGCTTTATCAAATCCAAAGTTCGTAGCATAAATCTGACTAGTTTTGTTGAACACAAAGTTTGATTAAATTAGACTAAACTCATAAATTAAACATTATTTTAATTTTTTAAATTAAAATTTTCAATATTGTAATTCCATGTGCTAAAGAGAAATTAAATAATTGAATGGTCATCATCACCAGGAATGTGATATCAAAGTTTCCTTCTTTATGCACAATAGGCATCAAACTGCTCTCATTTTATAAATAGTAATACCTCCATGTCATGCATAAGAGAACTAAGGATCCAAGGGTATAACCATCGAAAATACATAGTTTCATCATCTCAATCAATTTATTTTGGGCAAAACTAAAGAGGTTCATAACTTGATCGATGTCATCTAGAATCAACTTAGTGCATTGGAATTTATAAAATTATAATCCCAAGATCAATTCCAAAACAGATTTATTTATTCAAGAAAAGAAATACGAATTCAAATTTCTTGAAAGAAAAGTTAACAAGCCATTAAAAGAGAAAATTCTATCGAGCTACATGTTGTTGGTCTTTGGAACTTCTCTAAATCCCCTCTATTCTATGATAAGTGAAGCAACTGGAAACTTTCATCATAACAATAAGGTAAGATAAAAGTTGGTTATTTGCAATAATAACAACTAGAGAATGCATGCAATGCATGAGTAGAAAAAGATTTAACCAAAAAGAAGCTATACTTGTATAGTGCAGAGGCTGTAGATTCTTTGTTGAACTGCATAAAATTATACAAGTAAAGATTTACATCCTCATTTACAAAAAAAATATTTATATAAACAATAAAGATTAAAAAAATGAACTAACATTAGAAGAAAATGGACTAGTTAATTGTTATAATCGGGATCGCTAATAATTTGTCCACTTCATTTATATATAGAAAATTTATTATGTAAATTATACTCAATTATGCAACAATTTTATTAAATGAATGCATGAAAATTAATAAATAAATATACCTTCATCATTAGATATTTCTTTGTAAAAACTTTTAGTTAGATTAATAATTTGTGTACCTATCACAATATAAAAAGAAAATATAAGATAATATGATAAGTTGTTGAAATTAATGAAGGTAGAAAAACTAACATATCATAAAGTATAGAGTTTACCTTAAACACTTTAGCACCTAACTAACTTTAAAAACATATTAGCGTTTCTACAATCTTAAGATGAAGTCAATTACAATGAGGACTCGCTAGTCAATCATCAGTACTAAAAGTATATTCAAATTCAACAATAAATATTGGAAAATTGTTAAAAATTCTTCAGCAATTGCTTACATAATAAGATATTAACCTCTATAATAGTTTTACCATGATAATATATTAAAATGTTCATCACATTACCATATCTGCTTCCAAATATTTATTCAACTCTATCTTATTGTGAGAAATCCTAGCCTTTTTTGTCCTTGGTGAATTCCTTACTTGCAAATATGTGATAATGTGTATCAACAATTAATGAAGTAGCTACTGAACTACTCAATCTTGCTCTTTATCCATTAGCTAAATGTGCGAAGTTGTATATTTTATTCTAGAGAATAACTCATTAACATTATAAAACATCGTGAATTGTTTTAGCCAACTCCTACTGCTCTTCTATCAATAAGAAAATATATTGGGAATCTTTTTGTCTTAATATGATGACACATTAATATACTTGATTGCTGAGACTAGCATTTTGAATGTTGAATTTCAAGTAATCAATTAATCCAAAACTAACTTATTTTTACATAAAAAGCATAGTTATCATGTAGTTTTTTCAAAATTTTAAATTGTTAGGATGTTATAATCCAATATACCAAAATATTCTGGATTTCCTTTACCCCTTCCTTTATTACTTCAAACTCATCCTTTACTATTAAATTGTCAATATGCAAGAAATAATGAATATTAAATAATTTTCCATCCATCAACAAGCTCCTAACCCGTAACTTGGTTCTCACTTTTTCAGTCATGGCATGTGCAATAGTTTTCCAAAGTTATGGTTAAGAGCTTGGTATCGAAGTTCTAAACTATTAAGCACTAAGTTGATATACTTGTCAATTTTTCACTTGTATTCAATAGTGGCATATAAATAAACCTACCCTTTTAAAACATGAACACATATATTATAAATAATTAAATGAAAAATGAAAACAAAATTTAAAAAATCATCTTATGATTTGATTGCATAAAGTTTAGTTATTGCTAATGTAATGTGTCGTCACTATCATATAACCCTTCTTTTGATTGTCAACCATCCATGTATTTTATACGAAAATAATTCACTCGTGATGACTAGACAATATCTTTAATATCAATTTTTTATATTCGTAAATCTTAAAGATACCTTTCCTAATAGCATTACGAGTTAAGATCTTGAAGTTCGGTTGGGATCCAATGTTACAAACATCTTGGGCTTCATAAAGCGCTATGACAATGAAATAGTCATTTGTGCTCCTGACTAAAAAATTTACATAAAAGGGCATTGTTTTTTTTATGATATTACCAATAACATCTACATAATAATCTTTGTTTTCATATGAAATTACCAATAAAATCTACATAATCATCGAACTTTTTTATATTGAAATATATTTCCTAATATCACTGGTAGTGGTATCATTATTCTCAGCAGCCTTAGCAGCTACTTATATCTACTTCTATTCACTATATTCTACTATATGAAGAAAAGATGTTGAGCTTCTTCCAAACTATTTCAATTCTCATCAACAAAAAACATACTCTAACTAAGTTCAAAATGAACAACATATATAAGACATTTTAGCCCTAATAAGTCTCATATGATATAAAACCATCACTAAAACCCTAAAAGAATCAACTTTTGCCTAACCATTAAAACGAAAGCGACTAGGGGTAACAAAAAAGTAAGCGATGGAGAAAATTTGCAAGTGACACTGACAAAGCGAGTTAGGGGTCGGGACAAAAAGATATAAAGGGTAAGAGAGAATGATGTCACGAATCTATATTATTCATTGTCACTAAGTAACAAAATGTCATTGAGTAATAAAACAATGATGTTTTATTACATAAACAAATGCGGTCGTTTCATTTATAGATATGTTTAGGCTTTATATAAAGCTCAGGCCTTGAAATAAAAGACTAAGTCTAGCTCAAACCTAATCAACTTAGGCCAACCCTATTAACTTTGGGCTAGGCCAAGCTCGAATTTATTTGTCATTCTACCTATTTCACCTTGAGATATTGGTTAGCAAACATGACTTTGTTTGCTTATCTAACTTGGTTAATTTGGTTTAGTTGAAACATTTTGTTGTTATTGACTTTATTAGGTTACTCTTATTAAATAAATCCTATTATTTTAACTAAATTATTTGTAGACCTAGTATTCCACCTAAAGCCCCCTTCATTGCTTTGTATTAACTTGGTTACTTTTCCTTCCCTTCTTACCTTTTATGTCTACCATTTTTTAAAGTAAATTATGGAGACTCCATTTCCATCATATGTCCCTCATTTGGAGTTGATAAATGATATTCACCTAGAATTGAGAAGCATTGGCATAACATTATAAAAAATGAGAAAATGAAATAAAAAAGAATCCAGAACAGGCACAAAAAAAAGGCAGTGAAGCTTACCTAAAATAAGAAACAATTAGTAAACATATGGTTACAATAAAGCCTTCTTATTATACATCTTTCTACATGTTCCTCTATTATGCCTCCACCATATCTAGTAGTGGCACTTGCACGGTGATAAGGATTTTTAGTGATTTCCCATTTTATAAATGTTACAAGTCATTTTTTCCAAGTCAGCTATATGTTGTCTAAAGTATATATTTATATTTTGAATGACCTTCCACTGTTAAAAATAAGAAATCCATTTGTAAGCATGCTTCTTTGATTTTTCTAGTTGTGCTTGAATTCTTAGACAAATATATCCTATTTATTTTTATTCCCTCACTTTTATGGTTGAATCTCTTCATCATAACCCTCTATATCATTTCAAACATTATTAAAATAGATATGTATTATGCCTCTTTGATGTATGCATGCTCTTTAAACGATTATTGATTAGTATATCATACTTCATTGTTCTAATATATGTGTGCCTAAACCATTTGGATAATATAATCATAGTAACTCATTTATATGATTGCTTGTTATCGCTCTCTAGTTGCTTTATGTTCCTATCTCATTCATTATACTTATATTTGCCTTGTTACATTCTATGCCATATCCTTTACAACCTTGGTTATTTTTAGGTTGCCTTTATAAGTTGGCATAGATATATATAAAACAATATCGATGCTTAACTACTAACATATCATTATTGTATTTACTCTAAACCTTATTAACATAGTAAGTAATTGATTAATAAACTAAAATATGTTTTCAAACTTAAAATGTAATCGTAAAATTATCAACTTTTACCTAATATATATGAAGACTCAGCCTATTTTTATATAACTCCCAACATCTTACTATGATAACTCCAAAAACCATCTCCAAGGAATTTTTTTCTTTGTGGGAACAATCGCTCAACTAATAAAGCATATGTTTTTATTATAACTATAATTGTGAAAAGTTGTGCTCCATATTTATTCTTTAAATGTATTTTACTTGTAATCTTTATTAGGATATGTATTTATTTATTAGTAGGCATGCTTACAAGTAATTTATACTTCAAACAACTAATATATAAAAACTTCTATAAAGTTTGAGGATTCATATATTAATTAGCCTAAGCAACTTATAAGGTCACAAAAGCTCAAAAGACTCACATTTTATAAACATTAAAAGTCACATACATATGAGTAATATTGTAAACACTAATTTGGGCCACATTTTGAAACTTAGAGACAACTTGGTTTGTAGACTCTTATATGGAAAACAAAACCTGGATTTCATCTCACATATTGAAGTAGTAACAAGTATTATATCCTAACAATCAATCTTAATTACTATTTAATAATTGATAAGATCTTGCATATTGAGAAACTTGCAAAAGTATAATGGTTCTAGTTTAGGTAGTTAATTCATGTACGGAATGTGATAATTTAGGGTGCCATGGATGTCCTCCTGAGATAAAAGGAATGTGAATGTGAATAGCTTTGCCTTTGAGGGTTTTTTTTTATTTACTTTTCTGGTGTTATATATATATACATCTGAAAGTATAAAAGTTCCTCCATAAGTTGATTAGAATAATTAATATTTATCTTTTGCAATTGATACATCAAACAAGACACAAAGGGATCAGAGTCATTAAGCTAAAAGTTGAAGCATACTTAGTATTGTTACTTACATAATAGGTTTATATGCAAGGATGCCATTTTTATTGGCCATTAACAAAGAACTATAAATGGTTGCTATACCACTGACAAGAACAAATGAATTATACTAGAAGAACAAAAAACTATAATAGATAATATGCCTTAGTTCTAACAAATAATATGACACCCTAAAATGTCATCTATTCAACTTCAAATAATCCATTCTACATATAAAAATAGATACAATATATATTATTTAAATTGACAATATAAAAAATTCAAATTATTCAATTTATAGTTAGCCTTCAAAGTGTACAGAACATATCATGTACACTTTAATCTTTAGGTTCCCTTCCAAACAATTAGAGACTTTAAGTAAGATTCATTCCTCCTAAACCCATTGATTTATGGAGTTCTTTACCGAATTGAATCAACGTCCCAATCTCACACCCCTAATTCAACCTTAAACACAACCTTTAAAAACTCTTTGAATTTTTTTTTCCTAAAATCATTTGAAAATTGACGAAAATTTTCTCTTTTTGAGGATTTTGAATAGGTATAGGTCTTGATGAACACATGTCATGATGTACATGGCTTATTCGATTTTATATGTGAAAGAAATAAGAAGTAGGAGTCAAGTAATGGGTAACCAAATTTTTGAATAAAAAATAAAATTGGGCTGTTTGGTTTTGAGTGGGTCTAAGGATGGCACAAGTAAGGTTAGATTAGGTTTAGCCGCCTATGACTCAAGTCTGATCTAAACTTTTTTTAGCTAGAGTTTATATTGAAATATGATTCAAGTTAGAATTACTTGCTTAAGTTCAAGCTCGATCAAGCTCCAACAACAGCAACCCGATGAAAGTCTCACTAATACGTAGGGTTGGTAGAGCCTTATCCCTAACTAGTAGAGAAATTGTTTCCAATAATTAATCAAGCTTTAGTAGTCCGAAAATGTGGCACTATACCACCATCCCTTTTAACAATCACACGTCCTTTTCTTAGTTTCCCAATGATAAAGTTACCAAAACCAATATAAAAGCCAGAATACCAAATCAACCACCATAATTTGTTTATATATTCTACCATACAAAAGACAAAGATCATTATTGCAAATATAGAAATCGCAATAATTCCTTTTCTATGCTTGATGTTGATAACTCAGTTGTTCACATCTAATGTTTTTTGTTCGAGCCTTGTAGTGCTTGTTAATGTTGTTCAAGTCTCTCTGTCATTATCATTGGTGTTTTCTTCCCATTTGAAGGCGAGAAGAGAGTATCATTAATATAGAAAGAAGTTTGATATTTGGTTCGTGAATCTTAGACCTGAGCCTAATCTAAAACTCGAATTCAAAAATAGCCTAAATTTGATTTAGAACACGATCAACTCAAACTATGTAGCGTCCCCTTATCGTAGGGTACGCACCGGGACGCCCGCAGGTCATTCCGGTACATATCTTATGATAAGGGAGAGCTACGTGCAAACACTACAGTCACTCCACATGGCATCACATTAATTTGAACAATAAAGCATTAATAGAAAACTACAATATAT
>JANQBM010000221.1:33393287-33403830 GCA_025594535.1 Erythroxylum domingense
CCTTATAGGCCCCTTTTCAACTAGTAAGTCTCTTGTTTCATGATCAAGATTATCCGACCAATTACTAGGATCATAAACATCAAAATGAGGGATGGGATGTTCATTGACATCACAATTTTCAGCATTTGATCTATTCTCAACATTGTCATTTTCATCATGACCATCAATACATAAATCCTCATGAACTTCATGTGAACTCGTATCACGCAAGACAAATTTATCCATGGCCCCTTTTTGTTTTTCTGTTAGTTGCTTAGTTCGTTTCCTTTTTTTCCGTTTTTTGCTTCCCGACAAATGCTTTTTCGACAACATCTTATCAAATTTAAACAATTCAAGAAGATAGGAGTAATATCACCTGATTATAATGCTTGAAGGAGCCCCCAACAGTTTGCTTATAAGTGTTTAGAATCGCACATTGAAAGATACAACAAAGTTCATGATTAAAAATTACAATAGTAAAATTTGAATTTAACAACTCAATTGTGCAATAGCCGATGACACTATCAGAAATCACAAAGCACGTCACAAATTTTTTTCACTACTTGCAAACTTCCTAATTATTGTCATTTTCGCAGTAAAAGCTCAATATAAGTCTACTCCTTCACATTTTGGGAATTTTTTTCCCCAGATTTTTTATCATCTGCCCCTTAAACTATTGGGGCACTTCACTTTTCCTAGAAAATAAAACCCATCAACTTTTGAGAGACAATTGAATTGATCAATCATCATCAACCTCACAAGTCACAAGTCACACCAAAAGACACAACAATCAAAAGTCTCCATTAAAAAAAGCATGAAGATTGAAAACAAAAATCCAGAATCAATTTCTAATGATAATGAAAAAAATTAAACAAGATAATCATCATCAGAATGATAATGATCAAGTGATCATTACGCAACAACATATATTATGTCGAACAAATCAACGAAAGCAGTGATTATCATCATTATATTAATAATAAAATTAAACAAGATAATCTAAAAAAATGACAAAAAATAATGGTTGATGAAGGGTTACGGGTACCTTGAGAGAGACAGAAAGAGAGTGAATTGCCGGCGCCGGGAGCGAAACGGCTGCAGAGAGGAGCAACAGGGGTGAGCCGGTGATATTGAGTTATGGGAATGAGAATTGAGAAAGTCAAAGATGTCATGAAACATGATAATACGACTTCTAGTGGAGTCCCTAGACTTCGATAAAAGCACGTCTTTTTATGAAACATGAGAATACCTCTATATAAGCAATTAGTAGATCCTCTGCTTCATAATTGCTCATAAGATCCTCAGGTTGCGTGGATTGAAATAAGCTGATGGGGTCCTCATGTTATGATTTCTGTAGGAAAGCAAAGCCTTTTTTTGTTGTCATATTCTTCCATTCCCTCTGCTTTACGAGAAGAATGTGTGTAGGTTTTTCTTTTTTTCTTTTTTTATTTTATAAATAAATCACTCTACATTGTTGAAATTGGGCCTTGGACGCAAGCCCAGCTCGCCCCTGCCCAAGGCCAGGCTTGCTTCTTGTGTCGTTCTGCATCATAAAAAATTCCTTTTTCTCTTTATCCTAAATGGGCGCTACAATAAATGACAATACAATACAAAAACACAATCTCATAGTGCTGCTTTCATATCTGACAGTAGAACACCACTCGGTTATTCCAGCCTAGTTGTTTGGGACATTGGAAACTAGGGATGGCAACTGGTTCCAATCCTAGTTAGCCCGAAATCTTAATTGGTTGGGCCTCAAGTTGAGCCTTGGTCCAATTTTCTTAAAAAGGAGCTTCAGGCTTCAGGTTACTTAGTTCCGAACGGACTCAAGACTTAATTTTTATATACAAAATGTCATCATTTTAACATTTTAAATTGAAAAAAATAGTAGGTAAGCTCAAGCTCGGGTTGCCTCGAGCCCGATCCCTTACTCGGCCTAACTTATTGTCATCCCTGTTGGAAACATGGAATAAGTGAAGTGAGACTTATCCTTGATGAAGGAAGTCAGACCGAAAGAAAAGACGTTGCATGTTTTCTTCAGCTTTCATGCAGCAGTTGGGAATTTGCAGGTATTTGGAAATCCTATCAATTGTGGGAAGATTGCATTTTATGGCCATCCACAGAATTGTGGATGCTCGGGGGTTAAGATGCTTGTACCATACTACGTTGGTCCAAGGAATGAGGTCTGAATTGTTTCTTGAGGATCTTCTACATATATAAGTGTTTTGTTTATATCGTGGAAAGATAAAAAATGAAAATAAAAGTAATAAAGCAGTATGAAAATAAGTTTCAATCATGATCGTTTTGAGTGAAGGATATGGAGGGAGTAATACGTGAGTTGAAAGATTGTTCGAATTAGTCTAGAGAAATAAAATATTAAAAAATTATCTAAATTAAACAAGCTTGATATTTCATATTTGCGGTTTGAATCTAAGTTCGGTAGTTTCCAATCCAATTTTTCTCAAGCCAAGTCCAATTATTATTATTAAATCTTTTTGGTATAAGATAAAAGATAATAATTAAGGAAAAAGAATATATGTAAACAATTGCAATATCTAAGAATTTACAATTTAGCCATAATATTAAGTTGTTGAGGTACTTTTTTTTGAAAATTTTATCATACAATTGAATAAGATCCTTACTTATCAAGATATTGTAGATTTTTCATTTTATTCAATGAAATAAGATCTTGTCTTATCAGGAAATTATGCGCACAGATATTGTATGACATTTTTTAAATGTGTTTTTAGATGGCGATAAAACACATTTTCGTTTTAATTTTTTGTTTTATCATTGTTAACTATACATTCTCTTTTGGTTTTAGCTTTTTCTGTTTTTCTTTTAAATAAAAACAAAATTTTGTTTAGTTAATAACATGAATGTAATTATTTTTTATTACTGATAATAATTACATATAAGATAAAATTTAAAGACAGATTATTTTTAATTAAATAAATTTATTTTAATATCTTATATAATATTTATTAATAAATTATTTTATTTTATCAAAATAAATAATTTATAAATTAAATTTTTATTTATAAATTAGTATTAAATTTAATATGTTTTATTTATTAAATTAAATTTTATTTGAGATTTATATATTTTAAAGATATTTTAATTTTTAATAAATTTAATAATTATTAATTAAAATTAAATTATTCATAATTCTTATTAATAATTAATTTTAATTAATTAAATATATAATATTAAATTAAATTATTTATAATTCTTACAAAAATTTTAATATATTAAATAATTAAATAATATATATTTAGTTGACTTGATAGTAAACCAGATTATGAAAAAATATAAACAAAAAAGTAAAAACTATTTTTAATGGTTTTTATAATTTTTGAAAACTAGAAAAAACAAAGAAACTTTTTTTTACTGTATTTGGAAACAAAAAATAATAAAAATTAAAAATACAAACAAAATGTATACGAATATGCTAAACCCTCCTTAAATTTTATCAGCACATATTCTGTTGAGCCATATAAACAGCTGCAAAACACGGAGTGGTATATGAATCTCTCTGACCAGTAAATGATAAGTCCAGCAGATTGGCATTTTATCAGCATGTGTTGGCGACCATTAGACCCTTCAGATGTTAAAACCTTCTTGCAGCCTTGTTAAAGTATTAGGTATCGTTTGATTAGGTCTTTCTTACCCATATCTTTGATTACTGTAGATAATTAGATATGGTATCATATACTTTTAAGTGTGTGTACAGGTCTGATAGAAATATTAGAAGAATGTCTCAAATTTGGCAACTTGGCATCTTTAAACCTAGTTTAAAATTTTAAAAGTTAATCACATGTATCATCATAAGCTATTTTACTAATTTTAATAACATTTCAAATGCACTGAAACAAAGAGAATTTTATAAAAGATAGTGATAAAGAATTGAAAGATGCGGCGTGACTCAAGAGGAAACGATCAAGTTTTTTGCAAGTATTGACCACATTAGCAATTATTTAATAGACGTCTAGCCTGTGTGCAAAATAGTGCAGAGGTTTGGAAGACATATAAACTGATCCAATCCACCGCAAGAGGCCTCGAGGAGAAGCACCGTCATACATCACATGGAGGCACAATTCATCCCCTAAGCGATAATCAAATGGCATATTATTTTTTACAACAATAAGTACACCTCTTCCCACCTCATCATTGTTGTGTTAATCCATCCAAAGGGAAAGACATCAAATATTTGGGATACTGAGAGAGCAAAATTTCTGACTGTTTCTTACAATTGCATATTTTACAGAGGATAATCTGAAACTTCGCATGCAGTATCTCGATCAACCATGCCACAAATGGAGCTAGAAATTGAAACCAAACCACCCAGAGTTTCTCAAAGTGATACTCCCCTCTTTAATTGTATCCAAATCCAAACAAGAAAGAATGGCATATGAAGTCTATTTCCAATCTTAATTAATGGGGTACACTTTCGATACAATGTCTAAACCCGCAGTAGTAGTAGTAGATTCAGAAAAGAGAGAAAACATCTATTTCATGCATATGCATGAAAGGAACAAAGTTCTTTTCCAGCTTTCTACAAGATGTTTCTTAAGCAATCACAAAGAGCAATTCAAGATGTACTTCACATCAACGTATAGTGCAGAAGACAAAAATGCTTAACATTGGCTCCTGTTTATAAATTGTTGGAATCAAAGTCTAACATCAAAGTAGCATGATGGTATGCTTGACTTATAACAAAGAAGATTAAAACCTTTAGACACACGGGAGACACCAAAACAGGCATCACTTAACACACAAATCCCTTTCTTAAAGATACTATCAAGGTATCCATTAGGCCCCATAGAAGAAACGGGCTTTGAATGCATCGTTGAAACTTTAGATAAGATCTTTGTCAATGTTATCTCATCACCTTTAAGAGCCTAGATCAACAGGATGATTTATGGAAGGAAAGTAGACTGCCCATCATGTGTATCATCCCACTTCACTAAAGACTAGGAACTAACTGAAATGATCTTCAACAGTCAGAATTAACATTACTAATTCAGATGTTTCAGTGAAAAGAAATCCATTTCCATCATTAGCACAGACAATGTTTTGTAAAATGCAGATCTTCAGTTTCCATTTTAAGTCTTCTATTGAGTACAAGTATACCATGGAACAGAAAGATCAATGCAGAATGAAGCAAGAGGAAGTTGCTCACGAGATAAACCACGAAACAAAGCTAAAATAACTGAAACAGAAGCCTGAGGAGAAATGAATGTACTATATACACATCAACTATGCCCTGCAAGGAACTTATGCCAATCAGTCGGCAAAAAGAATGCAATGCAAGACAAAACTTCTCCTTTTATCACGAAAAGTTTAACAAGTCCAGAATAATGTGTTGAAAAGATAACCCCATATATAGAAACTTTTGGAAGTTCTAATTCACCAGGAGGAGGTCTTCTTCCTTGAAGATGAATGATAACTGAGATACCACCTCACAAACTTCTTGATTCCTGTCTCCAAATCTATAGTAGGCTTATATCCAAGATCCCTCTGAGCCAAACTAATATTGGCATGAGTAAACTCAACATCCCCATTTCGGGGCAAAGGCAACACTTTCTTCTTAGCCTTCACTTTCAAAACCTTCTCCAATATACTCACAAGTTTAGCAACAGGAACAGGTGATGTATTCCCCAGATTGTACAACCGAAACTGCGCCTCACCCCTCTTCTTCCCTCCACTGCCAGTACTCTTCCTGGCCGTGTCTAACGCCGCCAAACAGCCCTTCACAATATCATCAATGTAGGTAAAATCCCTTGCTACACTCTTCCCATCAGCGGTCTCAAAGATCCCAATTTCCTTTCCCTTGATAATATTCTTGGTGAAAAAGAAATAAGCCATATCAGGCCTGCCCCAAGGTCCATATACTGTAAAAAACCGCAATCCAGTAATCGAAAGACCGTAAATATGATTATAAGTATGAGCAATTGCTTCACCAGCCTTCTTTGTGGCAGCGTACAAGCTCGCAGGCTGATCAGTCCTATCCTTCTCTGAGAATGGAACCTTTGAATTCAAGCCATAAACAGAACTAGAAGACGCCCACACAATAACGGGTTGTGGATTCACCGACTTGCACACCTCAAGCAAACTCACAAAGCCCGCAATGTTACTATCGACATAAGACCTCGGATTCTGCATTGCGTAACGCACCCCAGCTTGTGCAGCGAGGTGCATTACATGCGTAATAAAGACAGTTTCAAAGAGTTTCTTCAACAACTCTGTGTCATTGATGTCTCCTTCAACAATAAAAACCCCAGATCGTTCCAAAATCTGCTGACGAGCTCTCTTGAGGCTGGTGGCATAGTATTTGTTGAAATTGTCGAGACCCAGAACCCCATCGCCACGGCGTTTCAGAGCGAGCGACACGTGGGTTCCAACGAAGCCGGCTGCGCCTGTGACGAGGACGGTGATGCCGGGCTCCGCCTTGGGGGTAGCCGATTTCAGGACCTTCTTCTCCCAGTAGCGGCCTCCGGGGAGGCCGTTGCGGCGACCAGCCCGCGAAGGTTGAGAAACACGGTAAATGAAGAAGACGAGAAAGATAAACAAGAGACAGTATAGAGTTAGTTTGGAGAAAGATGGGTATGACCTGAGAGGGCGATTGTAAGAGTAGAAGTAAGGTGGAGATTTTTCCGGCTTGAACTTGCCTGGAGTCGACGGCGGCGTGGTGGACATCGCTGAAATGTGGGATCACCGTCGACGGTGATAAGGGGAGGTTGTTGAGTAAATTTAGCTGATTTTTTATGTTTTCGTCCAATGTGGAAGTGTTTATAAGGTAGTTGGTAAGTCTTCAAGAGCTTATCAAAAACAATTTTTTAAAAAAGAACACAAAGTCTTGAAATTCTCAGAATTCAGAAATTTCAAATTACATAATTTTAAGACATTGTGGATTCTATCAATTTTAAGAACAACAAGAAGAAGAATCATGACTTACAAACAAACAAAGAGATGCATATTTATTATTTATACGATGCGATGATCTTGAAATTATGAAATTCCAATCCTTGGATTGTTGTTGTTTACTGAGTTTGGGGAACCATGCTAAGATCCTGTAAATCAGTAATAAAAGGAGATTTATGACGTAGTGAGCGTTGTCGAGGCTAACATCCATTATGAAATTGATTTACTTGTTGGAGCAGTAACACACTGACTTTGTAGATTTATGGGAACTGGTTTCAATATTTTGTTAAATCATCAAAGCCAAACACTCCAACACTTGTAAATTTACTAATTTATACATCCTAAAAGAAATCTAATTATTTTCAAAAAATATATAATAATAAAAATGACAATTAATATAAAATTTTCACATTTTAAATATATAAAATCTTTTTGTACATAGAATTGAAGTTAAAATTTTTTACAACTGGTTATAATGTTTGGTAACAAGCAATAAAGGAATCCAAATAAATAATATTCTCTTAACAATATCTTCGTAATAATTTGATAATATTATCCTTAATATTTAATTTCAAATTATATCCACATTTTTAAAAAAAGTAAAAGTTAAAAATTATTCCAGTTTTGTTATAACTAGCTACAAGTAAGATAAGAGAAACTTCAAAAGAAGGCAACCGTTTTATTTTTTTGTTTCTCTCCTCCAGAGAATCAACACGTAACGGTGTCTTGTTTTCTAATTTAAGTTATCTTGTCCGAACTGCAGACATCTACTAAATTCAGTGCATGTAGTCCCATCCCATGATGAACTATTCTAATCATCCGGGGTGGTTTCAATACTTATGATGGCTTAAGACTCTATTTTATCCATTCCACGTGAATTTAAAAAAAAAGAAATTATTTATAATACATTTGCCAAAGACTTATTCACACAATCTCTCTCCCATTTAGTTTTTTCTTTTTCTGAAAATTCTCTCCTATTATATATTTTCTTCAAATATTATTACTCGTGAATGCAGCTGGCTACCGAGTTGCTGGAGAAAAGTTCAATATTTAGATAATCTCATACTTTCCAACTTGAGTTACAGACTGAAATTATGCTTTTTTTTTGTTTGATATTTATTTATATATTAAAATAAGTGCGTGTGAAAATTAACCTAATTGTGAATGAATTAAAAACATCTTTTTATAATTAAGACCTTTATAAAATATCTCGTAGATTAAAAAAAAAAAGGATGCTTTCATTTGTGTTCATTCCCCTTATAATAGATACGACCCCCGTAATCCTCTTCCCACAAGACCCTGACATTTAATACTTAAGCCAAACCACAGCCACAAATGACGCGTGTACAGAGTTCGGATTCCAGAACAAAAACAACATAAGGGTAAGAGCTTTTCGTACACAAAGCTGAAGAGTGGGTCTGGGTTAGTGCATTATTAAAGTAAAACTTGTTATTAAACATTTTCTCACGTAAATTGTAAAAGAGACACTCTAGGCAACACTTCACGCGACGAGAGAAGAAAACTGATTTAGCAACTAAAAGATTGGTTGCCTTTGTCAATTTCGTCATATGTTCTTGAAAGAGATGCCACCGGGTTTGTGATACTGGACAAATTGGCATCAACGAGACAAGGACACGTTGATACCATGTCTTAGGTATGAACTGAATGGTCCCTTGTTGCCCACTTGATCTTTTGTTTTTATTGTCTTCTCGGGGCTAGAAAAATAGTCTCACGAGACGCAATGGATCAACCTCATTATTTTTAATTTTTTATTAAGCCCAGATGTAATTAGCAATAGGTTAGCAGCTATAGTTGCTATTTCATTTTTGGTAGATTAGTACATATAACATCTCTTTGTAACTATTTATAAATCAATCAGAAATTCGACAACAAGATTTTTCGCCCAAGATTTTATCACGGTGTCAAAGCAGGTTTTCTATTGAAGTCTCCCATGCCATCACGTCGCTACGAAGCCACGTTCTTATGGTGACTGAATTTGTCTTGGATAAAGTTAGGCAGACGAACATTGTTGTGTTCTTTGCACTAAATTTCGAAGAAGCTGAGTCTATTTTGGGTAGACTGAAAGGGAAAATCAGTGTCGTTTTCGTTATGGATTGATTGTTCACATAAATCCATATCATGTCTATAGATAAGGAGAAGATGATCGAGCAATCTTCACCATTTTTCCTTTCTCAATCGGATCACCCGGAATGGTTTTGACCCACGTCGTATTGAATGAAGACAACTATGATGTGTGGGTGACAGCCACGATGACAGCCCTACGGGAGAAAAACAAGTCCGCTTTTCACTACAAGAAAATTACTGAATAGCGGTGAAATATTCCCGACGAAAAAAAAACCGACGCTATTTACCTACGAAATTATAAAATCCGTCGGTAAATACAGCATTGTTTTCGAATATAGCAACGGAAAAACAAATCTGTCGGCAAAATTGGAGGGAAGGAATTTCACACAAAATCTCCGACGACATATAGCAACGACTAAGCCTACGACGTCGACAAAAATTGCAGGAACTGTTCCCGCAATTTAATTCCTTCGGACATATACCGACGGAATAAGTTCCATCGATATATTTACCGACGGAGTAGGAACTTCCGTCGGCAATAAATGCAGGACTGTTGTAAAATTGTTAAGCAACTTGATTTAGCGACGACATTTATGTTCCGTCGCAACAGGAAACTGTTGTAAAGAGACAACTAAGAAATTTAGATATTCCATCGGTAAATCATATCTATTTGGGTATCCAAACGTCATCTTTTGGATGAAGACGAGTAATAAACTTAAATTATGTATTCCATCGGTGATTCTAGGCGAACATTAGCGACGAAAATCATTGTTCGTCGGTAAGTATTGGCAACTTGCGTCGTCGTTTTGTTAAAGACGACGATATAAATCGTAGAATACCGATGGAATAAGTATTCCGTCGGTATTTAAGTTTCTACCGCCAAGAATTACCGCTCTTTTAGTGACGGAATTTGTATTCAGTTGGTAAATGTCGGCAAGTTTAACCTAGATTACTGACGAAATTAGTATTTTGTCGGTATTTGAGTATCCACCACCACAAATTACCACTCTTTTAGCGACAGAATTTGTATTCCGTCGATAAATATCGGCAAATTGCGTCGTTAGGATGACTATGGAAACCTAAATTACAGACGAAATGTGCATTCCGTCAGTAATTTGGCGCCTTTAAGCGCCGCATCGCCCCCTCCCCTCCCCCCGCGCAGAATTCTTCTTCTCTCCTCTCGATATTTTTTGTTTTTCGGCCCCTTCTCTCGTGTTTTTCGGCCATTTTTCGACTGCTTTCTTACTCATCGTGCGTTGTTTGAGGTAAATTCTTTGATGAGTGTGTTATTTCTATAAAAAAAAAGCATGTTTTTAGTGTTAAACGTGAGTGTTTGGTGATGAAATATTGCTTTTAGTGTTTAGATTAAGATCATACATATTGCCTATGAGGTGTTCGATAAAATGCCTTTTAAGATGTTTGAAATGTTTTTTGTAATTATTGTGTTAATTTGAGAATTTGAATATTTAATTTCGATCAAATGTTTAATTTGAAGTTTTAATTTATCGAATTTAACATTTAATTGTGAATTTATTGTATATATGAATATTGTCAT
>JANQBM010000221.1:33522725-33535264 GCA_025594535.1 Erythroxylum domingense
GCGTTTCGCTAGATTTGTGACTAGAGTAATAGAAGTAAGTCAGCATTGGAATTGAACTTATAACTAATGACAAACTTATGATTATATTTATGTAGAGTTCTAAAACACAGTCGATGTCGACTTTGAAAACTGGACCAGCGCCAAACTCCTATTTTTGTTAATTTTAAATTTTAAACTTTTATTTAGATAGAAATTGACTTATCTTTCAATGTTATTATTTCCTAATTAGATTATGTCAAGATTATTATTTCCTTTTAAGATTCTAGTTTTAGGGTTTTATATCTATAAGACTCTTTCTTATGGTTATAATAATAACTTATGTTTTTGATTCAATTGAAATTACTTTGGAGAGAGTTTCCTTCATCCTTATTTTTAGATAAACTTCTATTCTAGGCTCTCTAATAACTAGCGATCTTATCTATCTTGCTACTAGCGATCATTTCTAGAATCTTATCACTCTCAATCTTTTGTTTTCCCATGAATGTGGCAATTCACATCCTTCTCTTTTTATTTTTGTGTATGTTTTTCTTAGATTAAACTTGTTATGATATAATGCTTTTTAATATTGTTATATTAATATTGAATCTTAGTAATCCAATCTTATTGGTGAGAGTCGAATCAATAACCAATATTTCATGTCAAATTGAGGCAGAAATTAAATTGTGTCTAGAACTTGTATTCAACATCTATTTAGATTACATACAGTTACATATGATATGTGTAGTATATAATCTTGATGAGTGTATTACATAATTATTTCTTTGACAAAATTTTGGAGATGATATAATGTCATATAGGTAAATAAGGTGTTGATTATTTATTAGTAGTATGATAGAGTTTTATTTTATTTTATTTATTTATTTGTTGATATGTGCTACTTTACCACAGTTAATTTTATATGAGGAATTTAATAAAGAGCATGAAGATTTAGACGAGTGCGGTCTTATAAAGTGAATTTAATAGAGTTACTAAAAAGAAAATGAATCATATTTCATTTAATTATTGTTAAAGAGTGATAAAATATAGTTGTTTTTTATAAATAAAAAAAAGTTACTTGAGATGTTAATGTTTGTTTTTGTTATTATTGATGACAAAAATTCTTTGAAATGTTTCCTTTAGATTTGTGAGTTTGACGAACTAAATATCCTTAATATGGTGGCAAGCTTTTGGGAATTAGACCTTAGATAACAATTTGCTACAAATATAACAAAAATGACTCTGAACACAACCTAAAGTATTTAGAAATATAAAAGAAACTCATAAAAAAAAAAGCACGAAATCAAAATCTGTGATTCGTCGCCTTATCCAAGGAAAAGCAGAATATAGATTAGCCGGCGGGGGTAGGTGGAGTTTGGAGGAGAAAGAACCGCACTTTTAGATGGTGATAATTATCCTCACTATGGGCTCTAAACAAACAAAAAGCTAATGCCATTATAAATGGAGAGATATCATGTTGGACAGGATTATTTGTTAAAGCTTAATTACATTACAGTGCGCATTTGAATATTTAAAGCAGGTGTCGAGCTTCTCATTGAGAAACACCCCAATGGAGTGCGAGTCTGCTCACTATTCATTATCGCCATTAATCTTAAATTTCAATGAAAAATCTCATTTTTTGGGTGTTATAAAAACATTAACCTTAACCCTACCCTTTGCGTCATGATTGTTAAACGTGAGAGGTGGTATACAATTTAAGAGGTGCGTCAAGCTGACATAGAGGCGTGTAATTAGCATGCTTTAATTTATTTCTTCTTTAATTAGTATCCAACAGTACAAGACTGCAGCTTTTTGTGTGGGTACATATAAGTGTAATATACATATGTTATCTTGTCGTCTAGAGGATTTCAATAGCTGAGACACGTTTTTGGTTAAGGCTGAGTTTTTCTTTTCTATTTTATTCTTAAGCACGCTATGTTCATTGAAAATTCGTTCAGGCATATTCTTGGATCCAGTTGCTTTCTTTCTTCTCTTTTCCTTTTTCTGTTTTTACATCAAACTAATTCATATCTAGAAGAGAAAATAAGGCACACATCTTTTCAGCCCTATCCCTTTATTGTCACCTCTTTGTTTTATTTGTATTTCATATGTTTTGTGATTGGAGTTTTGACATACTTCATATTTCTCCCAAACTTTTAATGACTGTTTTTGTATATTATTTTAATTGATTTATGAATTTACTGGTTGAATAATGGCAACTGAATGAACTTGGTCCAATTCAATTAAAAAAATTAATTACTTCTACATTAATGTTATCGATATTTCAATGGTGTCACTTTTTTTACAATTTCTGGGGCTTTAAAAACTGTATCTCTTAGCTTAGAAAGCAAAGGTTCACCAAAAGTTGAATTGGCTGGAGAATGAATTTTAACGTCCACTTCTAGTTAGTAAACTACTAAATTCAATCCCAAATGCACTCATGAAGGCAGTCAACTTTGGATTAATGTTTTAGCCCATCCCACCCTAGATTGTTCAAGTGAATATGATAACATTGCCTTTGATATTGTTTGTAGAGAAAGGAGGTGAGGTAGCTGATGGCTCCAATAAAAGGAAAAGGAAGAAGGTGCCAAACAAACTGAACTTCAGAATCCTACGGCCAAATCAATCGTGATAATTTCTCTCTCTTTTTAGCAGCATCAACTGAATTTCTCTGCTGGGCGTCTTTTGGGGAAAGTCACCAATAGTTCAGAATCAGAATTATTGGACAACATTATTCTATATGCTCACAATCACAATGGCAGGGCAGCAACAACAAGAAAGCATTATGCACTTGACTTGCACCATATAAATACAAATATATACAGATGTTATAATAGTCTGTAAAAATAAACCACTAGCATCCTTGATAATGCCAGAACTGTCCCTACTTCTTACATAAGATTACAACATCTGTGACACTTTCAAAGTAATGTCATTTCACGGTGTCACTGTTGACTTGGTTTGGTGAGAAACCCTCTTTTGAAAGCCAGCAGGTTTACTTCCACCTTCCCCCAACAGCAGCCTTAAAAGTATGTAACGTAACAACTAATAATACACAGAATTCAACACTGAGACCTATAACATTCAAGCTGGACTGTGATGCTCTTTTCAAATGTTCACATTCACAGCCTAAGATTTCTTTCCTCTCTACCATAAAATTATGTAAATCTCTAATGCTTATTGTCCTCCATCTCTAATGATTTCAGAGCGTTTAATTCAAACTTGTCAAAACAATCAATACCGAAATCTTGGATACCAAAATCTTGGCACTCAAATAACCAAGTCAAATCTTCGTCCCATGATTGGTAACCCTTACAAGTATTTTGTAGTACCAGAGGAGGGTTGTCAGTATTTTTCCAGGAGGCATCAATTAGGGGAGGTTCATCCATCCACAAGCTATTCAATAAAATATCGTCATTGCAAATATTGTCCAACAAAAGAGATGACTCGTCGGTGGAACAGTTTTCAGTTGGTGACCTTGAATTCTCCTCTGATGATGAGTTAACGGTGACCTCATTTTCTTGACCAGTAATGTTGCTAGGCTCAGGTGGCAAAGAACCAGCATGAGTTAAGCTGTCCTCTGCCTTGGGTTCTTTGTGCAAAGGCTCATGTGTGACAGGATCAATTCCCATCTTGAGAAGCTTTTTCTTTATATGAGTGTTCCAGTGATTCTTGATTTCATTGTCAGTCCTGCCTGGCAATCTAGCTGCTATCTTAGACCACCTGCAAGTAATTATTTTTAAAGGAAAAATGTCACCATCTTGCTTCATTTGATCATGTGAACCATGCAACCATCAGCAAAGAAAATAACTCCAAGTACCAGTTTCAAATAATTGAAGCAATTTGTCAAATTTAGTTCATCTAGAATTATGAAGAAATGCTGCCCACTCAAATCTTAACTAGGATTATATACGTCCAACTCTTTAATAAAAATAAATAATCTTTATCGTATTTATTGGAAGGCATTGCTACGGTAAACTGTAGATTCTTAGAGGAATTCAGTCAACTAATGCAAAGAAAAATGACGTCATGACAAAAGGTTATGTACCACAAGGAATTGCTAGTTTATTATGAAACACTAAAATGTCACAACACGTTTACATCATTAGCTGTTTTTTTCTCCACCAACTTCCCAACCCCGCTGCCATCTTTTTGTCCATGCTTTATGCCACGGCACCTTTCCTCCTTAAATATATAAAATTAATTAAATTGATTGTATACAATAACTTAAATTTTAATAATAGAATTTCTGTGAATAAGTGATCGTGAATTTAAATCCTATCATTCAACATGAGATAGAGTAAATTTGTGCAAATTTTAAATTTAAAAAACTTTTACTTGAAAAGCTGAGTTAGTAAATATATAAAACTAATTAACAATGAGGGTGAAGAATAGTGTAGAGTGAGATTAGCTATGTACTTATTGCCTTATGAACGAACTTAAAAAAATGCCCAAACAACGAGCCTTTGGCTCTACTAAAGTTTTATTAACACATTAGAATTATAAAAAATTATAAATTAATATAATGAGTCTCGTGGAATTAATAAAACTACTTTTTAATGTTTATCCTATACAAAATAGAAAGGAAAGAAGAAAATGTTATTGCTCAAATGTCATCCAACGTAAATTTTTTATTATTTCAGATAAATATATATATTAAATATAATTGCTTCATTTTTTTACATAAGTAACTGACTAATTCAAATTCGACCTGAATAGAATTTTTGTAGACAATAAAACTTTCTTTCATAAGTTTTAAAACGAATTCGTTCTTAAGACTTGAATTTAAAACCTTGATTAAGTACCAAAAAAGTCCGTACTACTCCACCACAGCTATCATTTTGACAATTAAAACAAACCATTTTCCATACATGATCTGAGACATTCAACAGACTTCTTAATTTTTGGTAAGACATCTTGTCAACCAAATCCAAAAGACTTTTTATCTTCTTTTACATGAAGATGATGGGAGACAGAGATTCAATACTAACATATCAACGTAGTGTGGTAGAAGAAAAACATGTCCACATGGTTACTAGCTATACCGAGGAAAAATCGATAATGTACTTTATTAAAGTATGATCATCAACAGTTCTATAGACTTAAATACGAGATTCAAGTAATCAACCTGTTTCCAAGACGGGCATGAAGATCTATGACTAGCTGTTCTTCAGCTTCGGTAAGGAGACCTCTCTTCAAGTCAGGACGAAGATAATTAGTCCAGCGAAGCCGGCAACTCTTGCCACATCGCCGGAGTCCGGCGAGCTTTGGTACAGCTCTCCAACAACACTGGCCATTGGTGAGAATAAAATTGATGAGTTTCTTATCTTCCTCAGCCGTCCATGGACCTTTCTTGACCCCAAGTTTGTCACAGCAAGGTTGCCTTCCCATAGCGCTACAGAAAACTTACACAAATCACTAATATTTGTCAAGACTCTCGCAACTATAACTTGTAAAGACTCAAAAGCCCCACACCCACCTATATATAATGCCCTCACCTTGAGTTACCCAATTCTCCTTAAGTACACACACAAACATACATGTATACAGAAATAGAGAGAGGGAGGAGATTCCGGGTTCCACCATTAGTTTAAGAAAATGACATGGGAACTAAAATGGCTTGTTCTGGTGACTGTAGACTGTTGATACGAAAATGAGTGAAGGTGAATGATAATAGGAGAGAGCTAAAATTTTAAGGACCGAAAGACTCGAAAAAAAAAAAAAGCTTACTTCTTCCTATTTTCCTACAAAAAATCCACTCTGTGATTGCAAGCTTACTCAAACATACCATCATGCATTTCGTCATCACCACGTTTACGTGTCCTTATTGAGATGCTACAGTATTTTATGTTGCTTATATTTTAATTGATATTAAGTACTTTCGAAAAAAGAAAAGGTACAAATAACCTTGTGGTTCTTTTGGTGAAATTTTCCTTTTTGATCATGATTTCATCTTGACCTTCAAATCTACATCTAGCTAGTTGCATAGCTATACTATCATAAACTTGTTGAGTATGTTCATTGAGAACCATTAATGGAAGTTTTTTTTTTCATAATTCTTCGACTGGCCACCATTCACGGGAAATTTTTTTTGGGGGGTAAGATATAAAGTATGTTCTGTTATATAGGATGGTAAATTTGAATGAACATAAACTTTGTGCCTTGAAATTGATGGCCACGCAAATTTTAAAAATTGAAAGCGTTAAGATCTTAAGAGGCCAAGTGGTGAGTGTCGAAGATCTATGTATGTTACCTCATTCAACATGAACTCTTAAATTGCCAATATATTATGCATCTGAACTCTTCAGTTTTTTGAGCAAGAGGATTGTGCTTATTTAAAACGAAACAAGAGCACTAAAAAGTAATTAATCGATTGACATTCTCCAAATTTAAAATTCATTTTATACTTAAGATAGATTCAACCAGTCTATTTCATAAAATAACAATTATATTAACAAACATAAGAGTAGAACCTACGAAAATAATAGGTATGTGTGGTACATTCTACGTAAGCCTTTGATTGCAACAATAATAAGGAATCCATCTGGGGTCTCCAAACCAGATGGTTAAAATCTTTTTCTCTTCCATCTCCATGACAGGAACATGGGAAACGTGTTTCAGATTGCCGTTTTAGAAATTATTATGATTCAAATGGAAAGAAAATTGAAAGATATCAGTTTGTACCAGTCTCATATTTCGATAGAATCATTTTTTTCTTTCCAATTAAATGAAAAACGTTAAAAAGATGAAGACAACATATATAGTCCTATGCTGTCAGATCATTAGAAATTAAGAGAGTTAAACATCATTTCGAATAGCATGATTATACTAATTGTCATTCAGAAATAAATTAATTACTGCTGCTGACGAGGCCTTTGGCTAAAGTTTAAATATGTACCAACCCCTGTTCAAATTCTAATTAGGAGGACCAAAATTATTCTTAAAAGTAAATTAACATTATTGTTTTAATGCTCTAATTTGAGGACTTTTGCCACTCCTTTCAGTAAGCGTTGCGTTGCTATCTGCCAGAGATTATGTCACTGAAAAACTTGTTAATGACATATACTTGTCTTCTAAGTCCATCATCATTATCTAAATGACATTGCAAAACAAACCCTGTTGCATACTCATCAATTTTATAAAGAATTTCCATCTTCCACCTGATTCTCGATTTGTTCAATAGTTTCTCTGACTATAAAGACTTCTAATCATGTACTAATTAAATTATAGGATACACTTTTAAATGTATAGGACATAAGACTAGGATACAATCTATCTTTCAACCTCACCATGGAGTTTCTCTCCCCAAGATATTTTCCAAGTACTTAAATTGAAGAAAGGTACAGGAACAATCTGTTGTACGGCAAGCTATCTCAGGATGTTCATGCGTGCAAAGCTCATCAAGAAAAGCATACACTTAATATTTTTAATTAATCCACCCGACATAGATAACATGTTTTTGTTCATTTGAGTACGTACCATCACATACCATGTGCCACGTACATTGCTAGCTTCCTCCCCCATGATTTGGTGTGCTTAATTAATGGAAAATCACATAAAATCATCCACAAGAAGTTTGGCAAGATGGTACCTACAAAACCACTGTATTACACACTTGTCTTCCTGCCGGGGCCTCCACTTCAAATTACATTTCCAACACCATGACCTAACAAAACAGGTTTAAATTGTAAACATGACAACTATGTAGATTTGGGGTAGTTCAGGATCCAAAGTATTGGTCTTTTACTTTTGTCTCTCTTAGCATATACAGGTGTCTATGTTGTTCAACGTGGACCCTTGCATAAACTTAATTGGGATTTCAATCTCTAGACTTCCCGTTATATGTCGTGATCCATGGACAACGTCTCGGGTTTATCTCATGCGCAGTCCCTCTTCAGCAGCCTCAAACAAATACATGGATTAATATCAAACGCTGAAGTCAAGCAATTGTTAGCCACAATATTCTTAACTGACAGAGTCAAACAAAATCCCTTTAACGTCCCATTGCCAAGTGTTAGAATAACTAAATGGGGTTGTTTCAAATTAAAGTTGCGAACCGCTACCTGCATTTATTATCCTTTTCCTTATATCTGTGTTCACATACCCATGCATGCTTCATGGGAAGCGTATCAGGTACGTACTTTCCCACAAGGAAAGGGAAGCCAGGAAAAGCAGGCAAGTGTACTTAGTACAAATACAGGTAATAATAGCTACTTGACCGTGAAATATCGAGCAGTTAAATTAATGAAAAAGGGCAGACAACACCAAACCATTTTTTTATGTTCTTAGGTACGTAACAAAGTAATAATTTGTAGGTACAGGTAGGAATGATAATCGAGGCTGGTAGATATGGCGACATTGCTTGTATTGTTGGATGTTTCTCTTTGGTATAGCAGTTGTGAGTTCCTGATCAGCTCGACGTCGATATCTGACATATATATATATATATATATATATATATGGTTCTATGTGTATTACGTTTTGGAGACATGATTAATTATAGATATCATTACAGCTACTTCAGTTCAATCATCTCAGGTGCTAATCACGATAACTCGAACTTACATTCTTTTGTTTATAATGGATTAAGACAAAGCAAGATATTGAAAACATAATCATCCCAATTACCTATATTTATTGCCTCATCTCAAATTTAATTAACATCGTCTTTGATACCAATTCTGGGATAAAGTTAAATGTTATGAGAAGCTCCAAATTACGAGTTTTAACTAAAGTGTAAACAGTGGGAAAGACAATGTCACCACCAACTCTTGACTAGTAATATTCGTAGTGGAAATTGAAAAACAGAACTGGGCCGGATTGATATTTTCAATTTTTATTGATTAGTTACATAGATTTAAAACGTTTATTGTTCACCTAATGTTGAGAAATCTGGAAACATTAATTGTCCATATTATTTTAGATAAAAATAAAAATTTTGATATAAATTATCCAATTTTTCTACAGTTAAATTGATATAAATTTTCTATACAATTTCAATCATGAGAATTCCAATTTAATCTTCTTAAAGGAAAATTACCAGCTAACAAGATAACTTGATATGGCAACTACAAATTTACTAATCTTGAATAGCATCTTAATTTTCTTAATCATGGCTTAATTTTGAGGTACCTAGTAATAAGTAGGATCATTAATAGGAGACTCAATTTCCTGCAATCATTTTTAACAGACCGACTAGTTAGCATACATCAGCAAAACCACAACCATCGTTACTTAGTGACATTAGACAAAAGAATACAAAATATGCATTTACTTGTCATCTTCGGATTAAACAATAATTTTAATTCCCATTAATCTATGTCTAAGAGTGTAAATGGCACGCACCCAAATTCTCAAAACCATCCATGATTTGACGCCAAAAATCATCTTTTTATATACCTTTTCTGATGATCTATAAATAGAATTTGGAGATTTAATTGACTGGGATTTGTCACATTGATGTTATGACATCGTGCTGATGAGTGAATGAGTGAATGCAATTTGAAAAGTTTCCTATCCTCTCTCTTGCTTTTAGTATTAAACAACATACTTTAGAATTAAAATCATGATCTTATCTTGCTGAAATGATTTCCCTTTTTAACTTAGTATATTGCTTGAAATTTAACCCTCATTTAACACGTAGAATGTGGGCATCAAATTATCCCACTTGTATTGATTATGAGAGCCTCAAAAGAGTAGATTGCACAATTATGCCAAATAACACCATCAATAACACATTAAAGCGACTTCTGAACTACTTATTGCGAACTGGTGAATCATAGACCTCAAGCGTCAAAATTTCCACACAATTTGACTATTGTATTATTTTATATTCACCTGTACAAATCGTTGGACCCTATTTTGACGTAATTTTGGAGTAATCTATTCGTCATTAGTTAATATTTTGTCTGATGACAGAAATCGTAATGCCGGCCTTCATCCAAAAGGTAAACTTGGCAAGAAAATGGAAACCCTTTTGTGTAAAGAATCACAACTACTTCTACTGGTCTCAACATGAGATTTCCAACTTATAACAGTTTAGTATGGAGTTTTTAAGTAAAAGGATGAGCAACTGTTTGGTATGCAAAAGACTTGAATTCAACTCAATTGGGAAAAAAAAGAAAGAAAAAATACATAGGATCTTCTATCCACCACACTTGACAGTGGCCAAGCCCTGAGCGACCAATTGTTGTATGCCCAGCAAAGCAGCTGGGAAGATGGTTACCTACAAGTCTATATTATCTAGGCCAGGGTTGAATTTAATAAAATTTTAACAAACGTATGGACTGACGGATGTTTACATAAGTTAAAGGTTAATCGATAAAAATTATAAGTGATTTGGCTTGATAGTAAACAAGTAGGAGTAGCTTCCTATCTACCGAGACTTAAATCTTGATAGGCGTAATAAGCTCGAATATTTATGTATATGGCTTTTAATTTTCAACATATTGAAAGAAGCTAGTTGATAAATCTTTTTACAGTTAATATGAAAATGATCCATAAGAAGACACGAGCACATTCCCGTACACGCGTGGGGAAGATTAATCAGTCCACTGATCAAAAAGTATACACACACAATCGATTGTATGTGAGACTACACATAACTGGGGCTTTATAAGGTGCAAGAAATCAACACTTCAATAAGTAATGTAATGACTGTGCAAACAGGGGATGGGTCTGTTCTCTATCAGATATTGAGGATATGATTTTGCGCTTTTGTTTAACGGGAGAAGTTGTAACTGCTATTTCCTCATATGTTATAATTTACAAATAAATTATCCAACGAGAGAGAGAGAGAGAGAGAGAATTCATGGGTTGGACGTAATAGGTCCTTAAAAAATACTTTACAACGTCCAAACCTTACTTTTCGCAACCAACTGTTGGAGAATTTTTAGGACTCAGAACTTGCATAGCATTAGGCCAACTTTTGACCAATTAAACATAAAAATTCTTATGATCATTACAATATGGTGGTTGATTGGTAGAAATGGGGTAAAGAATGTGTGGCAGAAGTGTACTTGTTAGTTGAATTTTGTTGAAGACCTTAAATGACAATGAAAGATGAGCCTGGGCAGGAGTTGAAAGAAATGCCAATCCCACTTGTTAGTGCTTTGCTTGCTTTTGCTTGAATTGGTCATGACTTGGTATTGAAACTTGGCCGTCTGTATTAACAACAACATACCAAAACAGGAGCAGATCTTCCGGTTGGTAGGTTACATTATACCGTATTTGTCTATGAGGATGATAACGGTAAATAGCCCCAACAAGGTCTTCTACTGATTAGGAGCATTCTTTTTAACGCAAAAGGGATACGCCATTGGTCCGTCACACCCTATGGGTCACAGGTCATTTTTATCGTGGACAGTTGTGAGAAGAAATTTGAAGTAAAAGGTAAGAGAAAGTTTATACCTCAAAAATTCGAATAAATTAAAACTTCATTCACTTCAGTGACTTAATTTGAGGATCTCCTACTACCAAAACAATTATCATCATCTTTTTCTTGCAGTAAAACCAAACCTAAATCAACATATTAGTCATTTCCCTTAAATCAGTCGAATAAATTATACTCATACCGAGGATTAAAAAGCAAATTTTTAGGGAGTTCAAAGAGAGGGGACAATAATAGTCATTAAGACTACACCAACCCGTTCTTTCTCCTAGGGAGAGCACAACAAATTTGAAACTCTTTAACGCACTTCATTTATAAAATGACATCATTGATGTTAAAAATCAAATTTTCAAACATGCCAAAGATGATTTTTTGATTTGTTTTATCAATTCTTTTGAAATTATGGACGCAACACGGAACATCCCTGGATAAGTCGATGAAAACTTCTAACAGCTGCTAGACACTTATCAACCATAAGTAGTAATGACAATGGCAGATACAGTTCACTTTGGTCCAGCGAATTTGCTCATCATTTTTGCAATTACAGGAGCTACCTTGGGATTGGCTTGGTGCTTAGCAAGATTAGCTGGATTCTTCATCACTGCAAAACAATCATCCAATCGATCCTCAACTTTTGATGAATGATTTAGAACTACAGGAGGAATCAATTATGGGGAACTACTATTAGCTGAAAGAAATGCTTAGACATCATAAAAGATGGTGGAATATGCAAATAAAATATTCTGGGAAGTTTATTCATTGGGCAACCATTAGCTGAATTCCCAATCAGGAAATGCCTGGTCGTGCAAGGTATATACCTCATTCACGAATTTTCAGACAACGGGTAAGGTTTAATGCTGAAAAGGTAATAATGTCAAGGTGATCCATATTTTGATCCTTTGAAACCCCTCCCCTTTACAGAGATACTGTGAGAGTGTTCAATGTCTCCAGCATCCAATGACAAAAGTTAAATCCAAATGGGTGCTACAAATTTATAACAGATCCATAATTCTCCCAACCACCCACATGCTGAAAGGAGGTTCAAGTGTTATAAGCACCAAGACTAACTCAAATGAAAATGGATGACAAGTCTTTCTACGCATAAGTATTCCATCATGGCTTCCAATACAAAGTTCCCAAACACACAACTCAGAATAGAGAAGGTTAGCAGGCT
>JANQBM010000221.1:33543265-33567676 GCA_025594535.1 Erythroxylum domingense
CTGCACATTTAACCTAAGAAAACCGAAAATGCTACTTCTCTCTTTAAAAAATTGGTTTTAATATAATTAATCTAATCCATTACATTAAACCAAAATCTAGCCCATTTCTAAATGTACATTTGGGCATCTAATTGACCCTTAATTAGAGCAAGCCCAGTATTCAATTATGGGCTTCTATCTTGATAACCTTCCTTAAAGCCAAGTGGGGAATCTTATTGGACTTTGATAATTCAAGCCCCAATAAGCCCAAAATTAATTTAATCTCATTAGAATTAATTCTAGCTTACTAACTAAATGTCATTCCACTAAAGACATTAGTAGAACTCTTGAATTATTAAATATTATGAGAACACATATTTCATGTCTAATTGCAAACCCTATTTATAACCTTATTATAACCATCTGCACAACAAAGGGTAAAATTACCGTTTTACCCTTATGTTGTTTTTCTTTCTAGATCTGTCGTTTTACATTATATGGTGATTAACACACAAGATCTCGTCTTGGTGTTAGGACTTGATGGGTAGCTAGTCCATCAACCTACTAGTTCCAGTTTAATCACCAAATCTCCTTAAAACATCTTGAATTGATGATAGCACTATAAACTCTTTATTTGAGTGAATGTTTCCTGATATATGTTTCAATCAATAATTCCAACATGCAGACACTAGATTAATACTTTGTAAAAATCCATTTTAATCATATCAAGAATTATAATAAAACACATATGAGTTCACCACTCATCAAGATTATGGTTCATAATAAGCGAATGCTTAAGTTATATGGAGATAAATCGCAACACTACAGTCTAAAACCATAATCAAGCGACCAACTTGGTTATTCAACTGTGAATCAATTAATTTAGATTCTAATAATATACATGTTTCCCATACATCTCTATGTATGTGTATATTACTTACAAAAGAATCTTGGTACCTTTTAACCTGATATATAACGCTCACACAAATAAAACCAAACTGTTTTGTTTTATTAATAATAAATATTTTCATTATAAAACTATAACTGAAGAAGATAAAGTTACATTTAAATACACTTGCTTTCCAGGGCACTATATTTACATAACTCCAACATATGTTTGAATCATTGATAAGTAGATGTATGATTACATAAGTATTTATTGTATGTGGAATGAGCTTGAGATCTATAGTAAAACCTTAGGATGATATATAGGCTGAAAATTCGTGATGTAGCTCCCGTGAGACTTATCGGTGAAACAATGTCCATAACATAGTTTTGAAATAAATTGTAGGTGATTTGATCTATTAATACTTCAACTTCGATGTGATTAATACAAACTTAGTATTAACTCAAGAAATTAATACGTTTTATAGACAAGACAATTCCGTCCATAATAAACCCCTAGGACGGTTTGTAGGCTGGAAACTTGAGATGTAGCTCCCGTGACGCTATGTCACAAGTTTTGAAATCAATTGTAGGTGATTAATTCGTTTGTTCCATAGTTAGGGGATGTTGTGTAAAGTTTAGATGTTCTGTAAACTTTGGAGAAATGAAGGATATTAACTATGGAACTACTGTTTGAAATTAACAGTTTTTCATAAATGAGTAATGATGATAGATGTTGGATGAATAGATGATTAATGCTAGATGGTTTCATTAATCCTAAGTTTGTTAAGGGAGTTGAAACATTTATTTATTATGCATATTCTCAACCTGCATATATGGATGGCCTAAAGATCAGATGACCATGTAAAAAGTGCAAACACATTTGTTTCCTTCCTATTAATGAAGCGAATGGGCATTTGTTGAGAAAAGGGTTTGTCCTAAATTATTTTGAATGGACACAACATGGGGAATCATTGATTTGTAGCACCTTAAAGGGTAATGAAGTACAATCGTCAGTGAACTTAAATGAGTTTGAAGGGGGATTGGATTTAGAATAAATAATGTGGATGCAAATGAAAATCCTTACATGCAAATCGTTTATGATGCAGCGGGTCATACCTTTCAGGAAAATATAGAAAACCTTAAAGAAGAACCAAACCCACTTTCAAAATAGTTTTTTGACTTACTACACTTAGCTGACTAAGAATTATGGCCAAATTATGAAACAATGACTCAATTGTCTTCAATTTCTCAAATATTGAACATGTAGTCTGAAGGGTATATTTCTGATCATAGTTTTGATAAAATTCTTGGATGGTATAATGAATCATTCCCTCCTGATTATACAATGATTGTTAGTTTTTACAATATGAAGAAACTTATCAGGAGTCTTAGTTTGCCTGTTGAAAAAATTGATTATTACAAATTAGGATGTATATTGTATTAGGGAGATGATGTAGAATTACAAGAGTGAAAATTTTGTGGTTAATCTAGGTTCAAGCCTAGAAACCATAGTATGAAACATAAATTAGTACCTTGGAAATGGATGTATTATTTTTCGCTAACTCCGAGACTTCAAAGACTATATGCTTCTGATGTTACTGCATCTCACATGAGATGACATAATGAACACGAATAGGAAGATGGAATAATGAGTTATCCACTAGAATGTAAACATTTCAATGACACCCATTGTGAGTTTACAGCTAAAAGTCGAAATGTTAGGTTGGGATTGTCAACGGATGGATTCCAACATTTTGGTCAATCCGACCAGCAATATTTTTCATGACTAATCATAATTACTCCTTATAATTTTCCTCCATGAATATGTATGAAAAAGACATATATGTTATTGACAGTGATTGTGCCAAGACCTACAAATCCAAAGCATAAAATTGATGTATTCTTACAACCATTGATATATGAATCGCAGCATATTTGGGAATATGGTATTAAGACATATGATGTGTCTTCAAAACAAAATTTTGTGTTGAGAGCAGCTTTGATGTGGACCATTAGTGATTTTTGACTTATGCCATATTGTTTAGATGGAGCACAATAGGGAAATTGGCTTGTCCTTATTGTGATAATGATTTTGATGTGTTTTATCTTCCAAACGGGGCTAAAATATATTGGTTTGACAACCACAGAAAATTTCTTCCTCCAGATCATCCAATTAAACACAATAAAAAAAAGTTCATTAAGAACAGGATGGTAAAAACACCTACTACCCGTCACAAAGCTGGTGATGAGATATTGTAGGAGATTGAGGAATTAGGCTTGTTGAAAGTTACAAAATGTGAAGCTGGTAAAGTTAATACAAGCATTAGTAAAAACTTTGGTTGGAGAAAATGAATCATCTTCTAAGATTTTCTATATTGGAAAACTAATTTGATATGTCATAATCTAGATGTGATGCATATTGAAAAAATATTTTTGACAATTGTTCAATACCATAATGAACATTGAAGGGAGGACAAAAGATAATGCAAAATCATGAGGTGATTTGAAACTTTTTTGTAGAAGGAATGAGTTACATAAAGATCTTCACACCGGTAAATATTTGAAAGCATGCTATACTTTGGACAAAAAAAGGACATATTATGTGAATGGTTGAAAGTCTAAAGTTTCTCGATGGTTATGTTTCAAACTTAGCAAGGTTCATGGATTTGAGGAAGTACAAATTATTTGGGATGAAAAGTCGTGATTGTCATGTGTTTATGCAAAGGCTAATTTTAATTGCATTTTAGGAGTTGCTTCTGAATAAGGTTTACGAAGTAATAACATAATTAAGTTTTTTTTTCAAAAGCTTAACATCATCTGAAATCAAGTTGGTTGAAATGGAAAAACTACAAAGGGAAATTTCAGTAATTTTGTGCAAGTTAGAAGACATTTTTCCTCCAAGCTTCTTTGACTGTATGGAGCATCTACTAGTGCATTTAGCACACGAGGCTAAACTAGCCATTCCAGTTCAATATTGATAGATCTATCCATTTGAAAGGTAATTAAACAAAAATGATTGTAATTGAAGTAATAACATGTTTTAATAACTAAATTGGTTCGCTAATATAGGTATTTGCATCACTTGAAGAAAAATGTCAAAAACAAGGCTAAAGTTGAAGGTTTGATATGTAATGCTTATTTAGTGGAGGAAGTTAGTACATTTTGTTCACATTATTTTGAGCTACATGTTGACACAAGAGAAAGAAAATTTGCTCGTAATGACGATGGGGAAGGAACGAATAATGCTGATGGTAACTTACCCATTTTCATATATACTGGATGAACATATAGACATTCAATAAGAAGAATGCTAACAGAGGAATAAATTAAGGTTGTCCATGGTTACATTTTATTGAACTATCAAGAGGTTTAACATTTCATGTAGTAAGTTGAAATTGATTATTTGGGTTTTGAAATTTAGTGTTATTAAAAACTGAAATACATTATAATGTTTTTAAATTATACGAGGAATTGTTACACAAGCTAATGCTTGACCAAACACAGGATGATATCAATAAAGAAGTTGGAAGACACTTTTCTTAATGGTTCGAGAAATATGTAAGTTTTCACTTACAAATATTGAAATGATTGAATTATAAGATGTAAGCATTCAAATGACATTATATTGTTTAATATGATAATTTCTTTTATATAGGCCTTAGAAAATCCAATAGAGAACAAGTTCATATGCGATCTTACGAAGGGGCCTTTGTGAATTGTTAAATCGTATCTGGTGTATTTCGTTAATGGATACAAATATCATACAGAATATCATGATCATAGGATGGTAACAATAAATAGTGGAGTTTGCATACAGGGATAATTGATGGATTACTATAGGAAAATTATTGAGATACTTGAAATCGAGTACCCTGCATTGTCAATAAAGCAAAGTTTGATATTTAAATGTGACTGGTTTGATCTAACTCCAAATGTTGGTATAAAAATGTATAATCGATACAATCTAGTTCAAATTAACAAGTGAAGAAGATTTAGACAATTTGAATCTTTCGTGTTGGCAATACAAGCGATCCAGGTGTATTATGTCTCTTTTCCCAGCTTACGATGAGATAAATTAGATTGGTTAGCCATTTGCAAAGTTAAACCTAAAGGTGTTTTTGAATCATATAGAAAAGGATAACAGGGAATAGAAAACGAAGCGTTTCAGGAATATGTTTATGAAATAAATGCATCTGTCATATATGACGATAATAGACATTTCAATGATACATCTAATGAATATGTTGAAATTTTATCTAGAGAGGATGAGGAGGGCTAGAGATTTGAAGAGAAGCCTAAGTTTGATTCCAATTCTTTAGAAAAAGAAGATAGTTTTGATTTACAATTAAGTGATAATAGCAATTAATTTCTGTTTGTAATTGAATATTATATTCAACAAATCAATTATTTCCTTTTCAATATATTATATAAAATATTGAATTCAAATTGTTATATTTCTAAAAAATTCAATCAAATATTAAGTTCAGGTTGAAATATGCCACCTAAGAGAAAACATGATATAATGCAACCAAGGTTCAGGCAACGATTCGAAGCTACTTACTGTCCAGGTGAAGCGTCACATTCTGTAATTGGAACTAAATCACCTCCTCCCCCTCCAGCTACAACACTTGCAAATGAGGCATCACCTTCCCTACCTACTGCTAAACCATCCACTACCCCTACATCATCTACTACCCTTATACCAATAGATATATCAGGGGTAAATAATGTGGATGAAGGCGGCAGTCGTCAGCCTGGAGCTGAGGGACCTGATGGAAGAACTTACATCACAATTGTCCATAATCTGTAAGTGAAAATATATGAATTACTATATGTTTATAATTAAGTTATAGATTTAAATTTTAAAAATGGTATAAAATTATTTGTTTTTATATTAAGTTGATTCTGTCTGGACTGTGCTCAAGAAACATGACATTCAAATTTAAGGAGAAGATTGATCTTAAGGGTTATGTATGGAAGAATATCTCTCAAGCTACAAAATAATTTTACTATCAAGAGTTTAATGAGGTACAAAAAAATATTATTTTCTTTTTTAATTGATTTTTATACATTAACTAGATAAATATTATTACATTATAAGTATTTATCGAATGTTTATCCTTTTGTTTTAGAAAGAACTTTTTTAGGATTCTAAATTTGACATGGTCATTTATACAGTATGGAAGAGACTAGCACGTACACATTATCAGGACTTTTTTGGTGTGATACATAAGGTTGGTGTACGACCACCTTATATTTTTGAACAAATATGGAGTCGTTAGCAGTAGTATTGAACATCACCTGAGATAATGTCCATTTTAGAGCATAATTCTACCAACAGACGTGGAGGACTGGGGGCAGACTGGAGAGAGTCTTCCTGTACATAAGGGAGGATCTATTACCCACCACGAGCATTCAGAGAGACTTATAAATATCTACATTTTACATTTATATTCTGATTTTTTTACTTTGTTGTTTTTCAATTTAATTTGATGTGTAAATTTTGGAATGAAAATATGCGTATTATGGAGAATGGTAATGTTATAAATGTTTGGTACCATAGATGGTTATGTTGTTGAGTTATTTTTTTTATTCAATAGGGGGTAAATATTATAGAAATAGAGGAAACCCTACTAAAAATCTTATAAATTATAATTCACTTATAACATTTTATTCTTATGCAGGAAAAGTCAATGGGATGAGGCCTACACCCCGTCAGTTCTTTTTGCACACCCACACTAAGAAGCATAACGATGTGACATTTGTCAACAACTGATGCTGTGAACTAAAAGTATGTGAAATTTATGGTTTAATATTAATGCTTAATAATTATCACTTACTAATATAAACATTACCTTCTGATAGGACCAAATACAAGAAAGCATTTAACAACAGCCTCAGCAGTTTGAAAATGTTAACGAGACTCAAACCTATCTTCATGCAGTGGGTGGTAGGGACCGTGGTGGAAGGATATTCGGCTTAGGTTCATTTATGAACATAGGTTATTCACAATCCTCCACGTCCAATACAGCAACATCTAGTAGGCGGTCCACAACTAATGAAGTCCAAGAGCTTCGGAGCACAGTGCAAACATTGGTAACTTAGTTGCAACAGTCGATGGAGTATATAGCTCAACTCCTTAATAACATGGATGAGTTGAAGGGGAGGGGTAGCACCTTATCACAGCAATCAGAGCATATGCAGTCACCAAATCAACAGTGTACTTGTAGTCATTTCATTTGAATTATAAATACTTATTATGTACAATTTAATGTTTTTATTATCAATTAAGATAATTTTAACTTTATATCATCAATCAACTTTCTGTTTAAACAAATTAAATGTATAAACAAATCAAAATATTATACACAGACAATTCATAACTGTTTAAATTATGCATCAACCATACGATCATCAAATAAAATTTAATGATGGGATATTTTTTATAGAAAAAAATTAGTTAATTTACCGACAGAAAAAAATGCATCGGTAAAATCAATTCTATTTACTGACAGAAAATAACAAGCTATCGGTAATATTGACATTAAGTAACAGATGGAATAACAAATTTTGTCGCCAAATTTACTGACAGGATTTGCTACAGAATAACCGTCGGTATACTAACTGATGGGACAAACATAATCGTTGGTAATGTTGTAATAAACTTACCGACAGAAAAACAATATCGTCTGTAAATATGTCGACAGAAAAATTTTGATCGTCAGAAATTTACCGACAGTAAACCGCATAAACAACCGTCGATATATTCACCAAAGGCTACATAAATTGTCCGTCAGTACATTTATCGACGGACATTCAGTTATTCGTCAAAAAAATATTACCTATGGCCATTTCTATGATGCCCTAGTCCGTCGGTAAATTTTGTCACTAACCTGGCTTGCCGATGAAATGTTTAGATTTTTCGTGGTAATATCCGTCGCTATACTACATTTTTCTTATAATGTAATGATTGGAATAAGGGTCTTATTTTCGTTGAGCTTGACCAAGAAAGCCCCCTATTACATTAGCTTCTTGAAAGGAGTCATGTTACAATGTAGGGCACATATCTGTAGGATGTCTAGAGAATGAGAATATTCCACACACTCTTACCAATTGCAATTGACTTATAACCGTTTGACAAACTAGAGTAGTTAAATATGAAATTTTATCCTCAAGCTATGTGTTATTTACCTTATTCACACACTCAACAACTTCATCCATCCTTGTTCTAAACTATTGAGAATTTTGTCTATAATTGATATCAATCGACTAGCCACCTCAGGTTTTTTTATTTACTAAAGTTCCTCCACTTAGTTACATGAACCATACTCTAATCCATTGGCAATAGTCCTTCATAAAAGTATTGAATCAAAAGTTGGTCAGGAATTTGATGATGTGAACATTTGACACATAACTCCTTAAACCTTTCCTAATATTCATATAATGTTTCTCCAGTAATTTATCTTATCCCACATATCTCCCTTTTGATATTCGATGCTCATGATGTAGGAAAGAACTTCTCCAAAAACATTCTTCTCATCTCATTCCATGCTGTGACTTAGGTAGGGAAAATAATATAGCCACTCCTTTGCCTTATCTTTTAATGACAATGGAAAGGCTTTGAGAACAATTTGCTTTTCTATCAACCCTTGTGGCTTCATTCCACAGCAAATAACATGAAATTCCTTTAGGTGTTTATGTGGATCTTCACCTATAAGACCACAAAAAATAGGGATTAAGTGAATTAAACTATATTTCAATTTGAAATCTATCTCAATATATGGAAATTGTATGTATAAGGGTTGTTGATTCAAATTTAGTGCAACTAACTCCCTAAATGTTCTAATGTTAAGATTTTCCATCTTTTCTTCCACTTCTTGAAAATTAGAGTATTCAACAATTGTTAGATATATTTCAACTTTCACTTCTTAAGGTGCATGACCGCTTCCCTCCTTAATCTCTTTTCTTAAATGACACAATTCAACTGTTTGAGAAGTATGAGTCATACAAGATAAGAGGGTGATAGTTATAGTTTACATTATGTTTTAATGGGTATTTTAGTGTGTTTTTAGTTGTTAATTAGATGATTTGTCCATGTTTAGGTTTAGAATTGTGTCAATGTGATAATGTGTTTGTTTTTTTTAGTGTTATGCGATTTAAAGTATATTATTGGACTATAATTTTATACATTTAAGGTATTTTGATCTGTTTGTTAGTGTTTGAGATCAGATGAAGAAAATCGAGAGGCTTAGGAGAAAGTCTAGGGGAAGAGTTAGGGTTACGATCTTGACATCCCAGTCACAGTCATGACATAGGCAACCTAAAATTGGACACGATTGTGACTGAATGGGCCCCGATTGGAAAAGAAACTCATTTTTAAAGGACACAATCGTAACATACTTGCCATGATCGTGACTGGCATGATACAGACACGAGAATCTACTTCCATTTCTATTTTTGGAGGGTTGTTTTGGACTTTTTGGCCTAAGTAAAACCTAATTGTAACCCTAAATGGAAAAAAAATTATAAAATGAAAATAATTGACCTAATCAAAGAGCCTCCATCTTGCCATTCCAAGAGAGAGAATAGGAAAGAGGAGAGAAGAAGAAGAGGAGGAGGAGTAGTTACTGCAGATTTATTTGTTGATAAGAAAAAGAAAAAACTTTAACGGTGATTAGATTAATGATTAAATAGAATCCTTGGTCATGAACAGTGATTTGATTGATGATAAAGAAGGAGAATTCTTAGCCACCTTTAGCCATCCTTTCCAAGTTAATTTCTCATTTCATCTTTTTTTTTTACTTCATTTAATATATGAGATGAATATTTTTATATGTGCTTAAATGTTGGCACATTTAATCCATTACACTTAGTCATTAATGCCTTAAAATGCTTAAGACACTCACTTTAGCTAATATTTGATTTTAGGTATATTTAGGAAGTGAAAGAGCTAAATTGACCTAAAAGTATACTTGTTAAGCAATCTTCTCAATGTTCATACTCTATTGTCTTCATGGAGTAGGAAGAAGAAAAATAGTACAAGAAGATAAGACAAAATAGAGCATAAAAATGGAGGCATTTGTAGTATTTTGATTTAAAAAGTTACAGCCATAAGACCACGATTGTAACATGAATTACAAGCATTCTTGTCATTCACCATAAGACAATGTTAGTTAAATAGACATCTATCCATTTAACCTAGATGTCACATTTTAAACATACTTTGGAAGATAAAAATGAGGGTTGTATGTGACAGTAAAGTTGTAGCACCCCACTCCCTTCTGACACGTGCCTGTACGTCCATCAGACATTCGAGCACATGCCTAGTGGAAGCAGTGCGCTAAAGTAATCACATCACTTATTATGCATCATAATCAAAACACAATTAATTAATATATAAAACTCAATTCCTCATTTTCACTTCATAAAACATAATGTTCTTTGTAGCATCACATACATCATCAAAATGTATATAGTATCAAAAGCTTATCAGAGTCTACTATTCTATTTATAAAATATGTCACATAAATGAGGAACTATATAAAAACTCTATCTATCACTTCAGTCTCAACTAACCGACCTTTGAGTCATTTCTTCTATCCAAAACATGAGAACTATTCTTCTTTTACATCATCTTAGCAACTAAGTCTCCTCTCTCGTACGTGAAAAGCCATGTTATAATTTTGATGAGTTTTGTGAACTGATTGAGCAAGCCATCATCGATGTGCTCACTTATATCATATAACACAGTAATTCGTATTCCAAATTCACAAACAATTCATGCTACCACATAATGGATTTCTCCTCACTAATCATCATATTGAATCAAATACAATTATGTTCACTTATTTCACATTCCACATTCAAAATAGTTCAAACAACTCATTTCGATCATTTAAACATACATATCAAATATATATATACAATATAAATGAGACTCACTTTCAATTATTACGTTGTTGTGACCAAGTGCCTTTTTAACTATCCCATATCTATTATAAATACCAGGCTCATTAATAATTTTCCCATATCCGTTAGCGATATCGGGCTCATTATATATAATGAGCCAAAGGCTCTTACCACATTCTGAGCTTTAAGTTCTTTTTCACTGGCAACTCCAATTACAACTGTCTTTATCTTTTCATGCATATTATGTAATCAATGCATCACGTCTCATATGTTCAATTAGTCACTTTGTTTCAATATGCACATTCACTTTCACATATCATTGGACCTGAGTACGACATTTAACAATTACATTGAGTACATTTATTTCTATCAAATTCATATACAATGAACAATTCCAATATGATTTTTCATGCATTAAATGCCTCAAACAATTAATGTTCGGAATTAACACATTCACATCAATAACAATTCAATACAGAATTTTAAACAAAACAATTAATCAGTGTGAGACTATCTAGGTTACTCACAGTATGCTCCAGATAGTTATTGGCTCAACGTCTCAACAATGTCTAGATGTTGTTGCTCTAATTGTGTTTCTATATCATAGAACACATACATATTTATAGATTAGTAAATTACACAATCACATTAATACTTAATCATACATATATTTATATGTGTTATGTATCACGCACGCTCAATGACAATCCCAAGTATGCATAATTTTAATCATGTGTCTCAATCATTCAAGCATTTTATTTGTATATGTCCAGCATACTCTTAGGTTTATGCCTCAAGTATACTTGATTATTCTAAATTTCCTCTATCAATGATTCACCAAGGTTGTTCTAGCATTATAAGGTCACATAATATCCAATTTCTCATCACCTTTACTTAATACACATCATTTATCTTCTTTGAGTCACAATAGCCTTCATGGGATCACTTTCATTCTCATAACATCTCCAAATTTCCATATTAGAATACTTGACATTTAACAATCTATTCTTAAGATATAACCCCAATTATCACCATAAACATAACACATATTTAATCACTTAATCCATCATCAAACTAAGTTCATTTCAAGCTTCATTCAAGCCCAAATGCATTATAGGAAAGTACCTAACCATTTTTTGTTTCAAACCTCACATAAAAGAAGTATAAATCACGTAACAGCCATTCCCACGATCGTGGGTTTTATTAACAGAACATTTCAAGTCTTTCATGCATTCCCACGATCATAGATGCATTAATATGATGGTGGGCTTTTCACATCCGAAAAGCCTAGTAAATGTTCTTCCTATTTTCCATCTTTTCCAACTCCTTCTAGTTACATCTAACATATCTTTTACTTAGTTCATCATTCCTAGTTTAATTCCTCGTCATTTCCTCTTCATTCTCACCTCTATTTTAGCTCAACATCATTCATAAACAAAATATAATCTATGTTTGATCATAAACACAAAAATAGAACATCCATATATACATATTCATCATCAATTTTTCAACACATATTCCACTCCATTATCACCTTTATTTCATCTCTAAACTATCACTTTAATTTCTTCTTAGGTTAAGACACTACACTAATCCTTATATTTAGCTTTAAACTTATTTTAGTTTACCTTAATAACAACTACCAAACATTCACGTGATTATACATTAAAACAGATCATGAGTATATCATCTCTTTATAAATTCATACATTCTTTCTACACCATTTTAGAGATCATTTTATCTTAAAAACATCTCCAAAAAATCTTATGAATTATTAACCATCATATATGTAAAACAAGACATGAATATACCCATGTTTTTCATTCATGTTTCAGCATATACTCTTCACCATTTTATGATCATTTAACCCCTAACTATCATCATAAAAGTTGTTATTTAAGATACCATGAAGAATAATGCTTTACACTTATTTAATTTCAAGGTGTTTAAATCACAACTTAACCCTAGCTTCCAAACATCATACGATCATCATCATTCAAAGTGGAAGGGTTAGACCTTTTAGTAACAAGATGGAGAAGACAATGAAATTGGAAGTAGTAAAGGTTGAGAGGGTGAGAAGAGAGTGTTGTACATGGAGAAAAATGGAGAAGATGGAAGAAGAGAGCATATGATAAAGGTGAAAGACAAGAAAATGAAGATTGTTTTACAAGAGAGTGTCGTGGGATAAATGGTAAATAGTAATAATAGTAAAAAGGCTTGGTAAATGTCACGACACTTACCTCTTAATTAATAATGCTAACCATAATAATATCTTCTAATATTGTACCCCATATCTTTTAATCTCTAATCCATTTGTCTCCAATTCTCAATTTCATTAGTCATTAAATTCTAAAGCCATGTGCCAATTATTTCTATTGTCAATCATCACTTATTTCTACTACCATAAATCAATTGTCTTGCCACTTAGCATTTTTCCAAGTCCAAAATACCCAAAATTTCATAAATTTCTCAAATTTTACCAAAATTTCTAAATCAATAATTATACTCACCAAATCAATTTTCAAGATATATAATCCACAATTCACATCATAATCATTTAAAAATCAATTATAACTTGAAAATGTCAATTTAGTGTATGAGCAGTCATTGTGATATGTACAAAATTCAAATCCACGTGAGTGAATGCTTATATTATGCATATGTATAAAATGCATTTCCTTATTTCTCATTGCTATTTCTTGTGTACAGTATTCTAAGGTTCTAACTCTTTGCATGGGAAAATAGGATACTATAAAAGTAGGTAGGTGGTGAGAGAGGAACGAAATAATAGTGGAAGACCCTCACTATTAATATTAAGAATTAGGGTCTAGGTTTTGAATCCTCCTAGTTACCCTTAGTTGATTGATCTTTTATTATGCAATTGTTTATTGATTTATTAGACAGTGGAGATTTCTATGATATGCTAATGGCTCTCTCGATTCTAATAATAACTAATTTTAAGGTTTTTAATTGAATTACTTAAGTTAAAGCTTATAGGATTGCTTTATCGATTTATAAATCCCACTATTAGGTTTGACCCTAATCTAGAGGATTTAAGTCATCCTAACTTTGCGGTTGCAATCAACTCCTTTCAATAATGGTAGATCTATTCATGCAAGGCTTTCTCAATCTTTATATTATGAAATCATATTATGATCTAATATTTCGGATCTATTATAACATAATTTAAACACGTAACTAAATCATAATATATCAATCTAACCAATTGCATTAATAAAGAATCAAAACATGTTATTACATAAAATTAGGGCCCATCTAGCCTAGAAACTGAACGAATTTAGTTACACATGATAGCAAACAAAATAAAACATAAATAGAAAGAAAAATGAATTAAAAAATGGGTTCATAACTCAAAATCTCCCTGTTTGTCTTGTATTGAATATTCTTGCAAGGTAGATGTTTGACGTTGTATTCTAATAGATCTTTTGATGATTTTTTCTTTTTTTACACTTCTCTGACTGAAAATCACCCTTCTAAATAATCTTTAACTCTACAATCACCTTTTAATTTTTCGTTTTCCTTTTTTCCTCTAAACATTTCATTTTATAGTAAATTTTAGGGTTTTGAGTGATACATGGTTTGATACACAGATGTGTACTAGACCATGTATAACCTAAAATACCATAATCCATGATTTTGTATGACCTGAGAGAATTATAGGGGCTGATACAGAGTCGTGGATCCCTTTTATACTTCAAATCTTCATATTACGTCATTTTTTCATCTAAATTATTCTTATTTAAATTCGTGAAGGCAATTATAACCTATAAAAACACTTAAAACGAATTAAGTACCAAATATACAATAAAAATATAAAATATTAAACAAAAATAAATCAAATATGAGTTATATATATGATCAATCATGCATCTATCAAAAGCATTGCCCACTTATACTTCAAATGTGAATACACTGCCTTTATTTGGGCTAGTATTGAACATAAACCAAATCAATATTGCCATGAATCATATTAGAGCAAGATACTAGAATGGACTGAAGAAAAATTCCAACCTATGGGAATGATAGAATTTGCTTAAGTCTTAGTCTTAATTGTGTAGTTTATGCTATCTAGAGGGAAAGAAATAAAAAAATTCATCAAAAGACTAAAATTGACAAGCACACTCTAATTCAAAAGTTGCATTGCTGGATTAAGGAAACATTGGTAGCCATCAAGTGATTGATCTTCTAAGGTCCTACCTCAGAAGGCAATGGAATCTTTGGTTCTAGTTTTTTCTTTTTTGAAATTAGCTATGTTGTTTTAGCTTATTTTGTATTAAACTTATTGTATTCTCTTTTTTATGCCTTTCATAGCAACTAAAGAATTCTTTATTTAACTTCCAAAGAAAAAAGAACATCAATAAGAAAATATTTAGGTGGCATTTATTTTTCTACCAATACTAATCAAATACCAATTACAATTCCTTATCCCTCAAACTCCTATTCAAAATATATAAAATACGTTTAGGAAATTAAGAGAGGCTAGAGTTTACTTTTATTTTTTTAGGATTAACATGTCTTAAAATAATGTTCCTTCCATTATGCTTAAATGAATAAGTATTATCTCTGCCCAACTTAAAAGCATTAACATCATAAAGCTAAGGAAATCCTAAAAGAATATAATCAACATTCATAAATAAAAAAATCATAGTATTTGTCATCTTTATAATCCCTCATCTGAATATAAACTATGCATCTTTTTGAGACATATAAACTTGTCTTATTCACCTATACTATTTTTAAATTCATTAAGCTACCTCTATATATCAAAAACTTATAGTTCTTATCCCTATTCTTAATAGAAGTGTGAAAAATACTACTGCACATCTAACTTTCATTATCTATAATAGCAAACCACGCACATTTGTCTACACCAACATAACCATCATCATCAAAACCTATCATCATCATCAATATAATAGTCCAATGGATCAACAATTAAGTTTAACTAATTTTTATAACAATTTGAAAAAAAATTTTAATTTAGTGTTTATAAAGGGAAATGAGATGCAATATGACTCTTGTTCTAGACTTAGTGATAGATGTAGGAGGTTTATACTTATTAATACTAGATTCCTTACTAAAATCTTAAGATTTAGCTTTACTACATAACGATACAGTTTATGAAAAGTAGTTTATATTGATTATGTGATCATATATACTAATCTTATTGAATTTCTAAACAACTAAGGCTTTTTGATAGGCATCCTTTTGTATGTGTGGTGCATACGATTAAACTACTTTTTGAATCATACCGAAGATCATTGATGAAATGAGTACACCTAGTAAATAGATTTTTAGTGTAAAATTCATTTCATCAATCATAATTGCCATAAATTTAGTAAAATATATATTCACATTAGGTGCCAATTATTTTAGATTTATCGTATGAGCGAAAAACCAATTATTTTAAATTTATCGTATGAGCAAACAAGTCACTTTTATTAGATTCAAGTATGTACTTCTCTTTAATTTTCAATTTCATATCCTTCCACCAAGAGAAATATACTGCACCTGAATAGGCTAGATCTTGTAACGCATTTTGCTAATGCATTTTAACTTATTTGTTTGATTTTATTTTTATTAAAACAAATATGTTCATTACTAATCATTCTATACTAATCAAAATGTTCCTTAATGAAAGATAACTATTCAGAATATCCATAGTTCCATCAAACTCAGAACAATTTTGTGATACTCCTTTATAATGGATTAAATTATTTATCTTGTTCCCTACCCTTACTTCCATAAAAGCTTTGATATCTACTCCTATTAATATTAGTTTTAGAGTCTTAATTATTAAGTGGTGGGCAATCAAGATAAATGTTATGATACCTCTCACCTAGGCTAAGTAAAAAAGAGCCTATACATGTACCCTTATAATAGATTTATCAATTATGTTAATTGCAATGTTCAAGTTATCTAGATTTTCATGTAAGATATATATAAGTTCATTTAACCTTTTTGAGCTTACAATATGACTAGAACTCCTTCCATATGTTAGACCAATTTGTTTCTTGACAAATTTATTTAAAAAATTCCCTAATTTTATGTTTGCCTAAATACTTTAAGGTCAATTCCATATTTTTATAACTTAATTACAAACAATCCCAAACTTTACTTAATTTTTCAATTATAGCCTAAACCTAAAAAGGTGGCAATTAAATGCACATGTAAGGCTTGAAGTGTTACATGTTCATGAAAGTACATGTATGATAGGTGTTAAAAATTATGATATGATTGAGAATTACATATGACTTGAATTTTGGGTTTAATGGATCATACTTAGTGAATTGGAATTAATTAACATCATTAGAGAATTGAGGAATTAAAATGGACTAATTATTATGTGACAAGTGGACCAATCTTGGAGTGACATGTGGATTAATTGTTTAAATGATAGATGGCAACTAAATGTGTAGATTAGTGGCAACGTCTTAATTAGACAAATGGAATTACATGCCTTAAGACATATGGCTTGGTAATTTGAGGACACCTAGCAAAGCAAGAGCTGAATCACTCCAGCTCATTTCGGCAGCCTTCTCACTATCTTTTGATCCTCTCAACTGAAACCTCTCACTCCCTCTCAACTTCTAGAATTTTGCTTGATTTTAGATAATCTTTATTTGGAATCTTTATATGTGCTGATTGATTGGAATACTAGTTTGGCTTGTTCTTTGAAGTTAAAGAAGGTAAGGGAATTCTAAACTTGATATCATGTATTAATACAAGTTTTACGATAATTAAATTGGCATGAATATGTGTTAAGATGATGAGAATTGAATGCTAGAAATATGATCCTTGTATGATAATTTCTTATTTGGTTTTGATGTGTGGAACATATTGATTTGTAAGTTACTTAATCAATGAATTTTGAATTGTTTATAGGATTGAAATTGATGTGTAATTGAGGCATGAATAAGATGGAATTGAAGTAGAATTGAATAACTATGGTGAAGGGGCGTTGAAGGTGTAAGACGTGAGTTAACTGTAGTGATTCCACTAAACATACAACGGTATTTTAGCCATAAATTGACCTGTAGTTATCCAAATAATGTGATTTTAATTTTATATTAAACTAAATACATATGTCTACAATTTTCATGAAGGACTAGAAATTTATTTATGTCTATAAGGTTTTGAAATTTGGCTTGAATTTGAGTTTTGGATTCTGTCACTATTTGAGAATAGTCTTAGTATGTTGGGTATAACTCTAGGAATATTGAACCAAATTGTATTAACTTTAGTTCAATAGAAACTTAAGACATATAGGAACATTTTTTTAGAAGAACATATTGCCTAGAAACCTCAGTTTCTATGTTAGAAGGGCCTTACAAATCTGATCCGAAACTTGTCCTGAGAAAATCTGGAAAAACTGTACGAAAAGGATAGTGGGCAAGGTTTTTACATGGTAAATGCTGATTTGTGAAATTGTTGAACCATATGAGGACAAGTCTCTCTAATGTGTTGTAATTAAACATGATTAAGGCTTAAAAATGAACCTAGATGAAGTTAGATTAATTGAGAAAAAGTTAATTTAGTTATGGATTGTTAATTGAGGAAATAACTTAAAGAATATGTGATTATTTAATAATGTGTCTAATGTTAACATGTATGGTATGTTCAAGATGAATGTTTTCTTAAGAATATAAATGTATTCCAAGGGTTTGATGTGATGTGAATTTGATATGGATGTTTGTGAACTGGGAATTTCTATGATATTATGTAATATGTAATGATTTAATGTTTCATTGACATATTGATGCAAACGCTTATGTTTGTAAGGCATATTAAGTTAGATCAAAAGAGAGTGAATATGTTCAATTTGAGAAAAATGTAATAAAGGCATACATTATATGTTACATTACTTGCTTGTGATTCTAAAATATGAAATGGACTGTTTTCAAACTATTAAGCCCTAATCGTAGGTAAATAGGCATTTCTAGAAGAATTTGCAGCTGCTTTTGTGACACTTCGATATCTCCTGATATTGACACTTTGGTGTCTCCTGTTACCAAAACATAAGTCTCTCTTATTCAGTTTTGATATAAACAAGTTCTGATTTAAAACAAGATAAATTTTGATCTAATACAAGATGAATTCTGATTTGATACAAGTTCTGATCTGTTTTGACACAATTATGTTTTGTTTGAAATTTATATGTTCTATTTTAAAGCAATGACATTCTGTTATGATATTTTTACGTCTTATTCTGCAATGATGAAGTATATTCTGTTCTGAGACTCACAATGTTTAGTTTGCTCTATAATATGAACAATTAAAGATTGTTAGCGATATGACCTAATTCTGTACATGTGAATGCTAGACGACTGTTAGAGACAGTCATCAGATTATATCTTATTTAGTTATTCCTCATTAAGCTATATGCTTAGCATGGTGGTTTTGCCTCCGTGTAGGTTCTAATAAAAAATATTGAGATTAGGAAAAAGACAACTGTAGTGGCTCAGAAGATTGTGTTTTATTCTAAAAATGTTCAGTTTGTTTTTGAATTGTTTTTCAATGTAGTGAGAAATGTTGTATTTTATGTTTTGTTTAACGGTTTGTAATAACCTTAATACAGTTTGGATTTGGATTTAAGGCTTGTATGTAATAAGTGCCATGTGTATGTTATGTTCTGAATATAACCCAACCATTGATAAATGAAATGTATGTTCCTTGAGTTTCTGGAAATGCTTTAGTATGTTTTCGATTATTTTTGGTTACGATTTGTGTAGCATCTGTATATCGTCCCAGGGGGTATATGGATTGCTCAAGCTTTCATTTTTTTTCAATTTTATCCCAAAATTAGTATCTTCATTACATTACTGATGTGACTAGCCATATAAGATAGATTCCCTTAACACTTATGACATCAAACTTAATTTTAAGACTTAATTAAACTATAGTTTCATTTAGGTTTATCAATTACAAAATGGCGTAGTTTAGTTAAACAAATTTGTGAAACTTAATTAGTTAGTTTAATTAAGTCTAACATGTATAAGTATTAAAGGTATTTGTCTTATGTGGGAAGCAACTTCAGCAATATTAGCAGATACTAACGTCGAGCTAAAATTTAAAAAACTTAAAGTTTGAGTATTTAATTGCCTCCTTTTCAAGTTTAGGCTATAATTGGAATTTTTTAAACACAAATTAATATAATTTTACTATAGATGAAACTAATACAACATTATAGTGATTTAAAGTCATAATGCCAATATCATATGTACAACAGATCAAAAATAACAAAATTATGGCAGTACATTAATCAATAAAAAGGAAGGCAGGTATAGGTTCCATTGATATTTCATCTCCATAGAAAGATTTTGCTGTGCATTGTGTGCCATCAGACATGCTCTAATTTAGTTAGCTATTCTACTAGTCAGTTGGTATTTCTCTTGTTTCATATCCACGAATCTTCTTCGATTTCTGTCTCGCTAAATGCTATAAATGGTAATGATGAAAACTCTTTTATATAGTATGGTGTTTGTGTAACCTTGCCTAAAATTCCTGATAATCCAACTCAAGACCTACTCCCATCTATAGCCACTGCTATAGCCAAGTAACATATGTAGCATACTGCTCTAAATAGCTTTGAAGAAGCTACATTGAAAGAACAAATGTGCTCTGTCCTCAATAGCTCTGTTATATAGAAAACATAATACATCTTCACGTCCACGCCATTGATTTTTTGTTTTGATTATATTATTAATCACAAACAAAGAAATAAAAGATGCTTTGTGGCATAAAGTGTGTTTTCATATAAGATTGAACCAAGGAACTTCCATAGTGTTATTGGTAAATAATTTCTGACAAGAATGATTTGAGAACTGATAGATGGCTAATTGATTATATTTTTTACCCCATATTTAATGTATTATTGATTGATATTTTATACTTTATTGTATATTTGGTACTTAATATGCTTTAAGTGTATTTAGAGATGATAATAGCCTTCATAGACATAAAGAAGAGAAATTTGGATGAAAACGCAGAGTAAAACAGAAAATCAACAATTTGGAAGGAGTGCATAGCTGTGCACTTTCACGATATTCAATGATTTCTAATTATGCACGTTCCTTTGTATGACCGTGAATAACCCAAAAACTTAGATTTTCATATAAAAGAGATGTTTAATAGGCAAATCAAAGGAGGGACTAGCTAACATTGTTCTAAGAATTTCAGAGGTGATTCCAAAGGTGATTAAGAGCTTAAAGAGCAGAAGACCTCGGATTTTTATTGACAGATCCATCAAAACATAAAATTAGATGTCTACATTGTTAGAATAGATGATAAAGAACAACGAGGGAGATTTAGAATTATAATTCTTATGTTTTCTATTATCTTTTTTTATATGGATATGATTTCGTGTTCGTCAATATATAGCTAAATTCTCTTTAGTATCTAGGTCAGATGAACCCTAGTTGAATACTTTGACATGTTTTGATTCTTTTGTGAATGCAAATTGTGTTGGTTAATTATTGAGATCCAATTATCCGTTTTATTTATTTTCTATTAATATGATTTTTAGACTTTAATCAGATCTCATATGTAACAATTAAGAAATCCTAGGTTTGAATAGATCTATGATAATTGGAAAGAGATGCAATCAACCCTAGAGATAGAATAACATAAATCTTCTAGATTAAGATGAAACCTAATAAAGGGATTCACAATGCGATAACAAATTCCTATAAGTTTTATCCTGAGTAATTCGATTAGAGACCTTACGATTAGTTATTAGTAGACTCAAGGCCAACTAATAGCATACCTTAGGAACCTCCATGGTCCAATTAATCAACATCATAATTGCATGAACAAAATTAATCGGTTAAGGGTTTAGGGGAATTTGATGCCTAGATACTAATTATTTGATATCATTAATTACTCTAGTGTCACCAATTCTTTGCTTCATTCGCACTGCTTGTTTACTTTATTTGTTGATTCATTAATTCATCAACAATCAATTTGTAGGCTAGATAATAGAACAACAACAATTAATAGTACTCACAATCCTTATAAGATGGACCCGTATATATCAGTACTAGTTACAGCTACATCGCGCACATATGATATTAAATTATGGCCACCACAAAATAGTCATAACCAAGTACTGACCATTCGAATTCAGTACCCGTGATATTTTGTCTTCACTTTGAAATGTCACCAATGTAGGAAAATCATCAATGAGGGACTGGAATCCCGTGAAGTTACCATGCTAGTTCCCTTCCATAACTAGTGAGGAAACTTAAGATGTAATGGCATTCTATAGTTGAGGTGTTGAAATTTTGTTGATATCAATCTAATTATCAAACCAAAACCATATCCTATCACTATTCCCAATTTTATGTTTGATACAAGGATAAATGATATTTCTAACCTTGATCATTTATTTAAGTATCCAAGAACCATCCTTTGAAAAATCAGCTATCTAAATATCCAAAGTTTGGGTTTTTTTTATAGTTAACCCTATTTATAATTTGATTCAAATTGTTCCTTTAAAGTAAAATATTGTTCTTTCAATTAAGAACACATAGAATTTAGGTTATTTATAGGCATAGGCAAGGTTATAAGTGCTTTATTAGCATAATTAAAATTAGTTATATAATTAAGATTTCAATGACATCTTAAGATAATGCTTGTAATCATAGGTCAAAATTATCAAGTTTATTTATTAAGTCTATTGTGATCGGTGAAGAAGATGTGGAAGTATCAAATTTGAAGGGGTAGTCATGGATTCACGCATTACAATATAATAAAGTAGCAGAAGTTTCAGAATCTAAATTCCAACCCCAAGACATCCATAAAAATCCAAAATCTTACATGCATGCATACACAGATTATAAGAATATGAAATTTCAGCACATGTACCTTTGATAATGCTCCTCCTTTATTTAATCTTCTCCTTGTTTGGGTTGTAGCAAACACCAACCACCTTCCTTAATCACTCAAGAACACGTAAAGATGAAGAAAAATAGTGTATAAGGGTGGTTAGAGCACCAAACAAGATTAGTTTAGGTAGATTCTCAAATGGAGAGATAGATCAAGATTATATTACATGCAATTACATAGATCAAGATTATATTACATGCAATTACATTCATGCAACAATTGCATAAATTACATAAACAAGACTCAAGACAACTTTTCTCTAACTCTAGAACACTTCTGGACCCCTTATCCTCTCGCTAACTCTAGAACAATTATAGACTCCTCATCCTCTCACCTAAGCGTATTTTTAACTTATCAATTCATAAGTACATAAGTGAAGAACTCACTTTTGCATCATCTGTCATGCCTTTGGTCACGATTGTGGCATAATGACAGCCATGCACACTTTTTTTTCATCCGATCTTTTATACGTGTGACCCTTAGGTTCATAGTTATTTTGGGCACTTGAATTAACTCTTAATATGAGCAAATCATGGATAGTTTCATGCCACTTGAATTAACTCTTAATTCAAACAAATCATGAAGGGTTTTATGATGCCAAATTACTAGAATATAAGTGGATTAACATACGTACTCCTCGATAGTTAATTATCTTAATTACGAGCCTTTCTATAGATAATTGCCATGCAATTCATCCCTTCACCATTCTAAACCTACTTGGTTCAGAGTATGGGCTATGTGTCAACTCCCACTAGACTAAATACGTCACATCTAGTCCAAGTGATGTTAGTTCTTGTCTTGAGATCTCATTACTCTATGTTTCATTGAAGACTCTCTTCATGACACATAACTACTCTAGCCACAGACTCCTGAGTAATGACCCCAACAAGAGGTCGTGGATATCATTTCCTTCTGTCAAGAGTGGTGAATCCTTTGTTGGTTACCCAATTACCTTGGAATACCAATAGTTGTACCCAGTCACCACCATATAAGCGACCTCATCTTGAGGCAATAAGGAATTATATAAAAACACAAGATCAGCTTCCAAGATATCTTTGAATACCTTAAGTCTAAGGATATTTACACTATGAGATTAATCATCGACATTTGATATATCATCCATAAGATAATCTCATAGCTGGTCATCCAATGTACTTATTACTCTTAGTAAGCATCTACATTTTAACTCTAAACATCTCATGCTTACAATTTGTGAGATCCACTTCTTGATTAAATCAAGGACTATAATATGTGCTAGTATATCTGAATTAATAATGTCCCATCTTATTAATCCTATGACTAGGGATAATTTAGATACTAACATAATTACTTATGATAGGACTACATTTTGTATCATACTATATTTTGTATCATGGACTACATTAATTTGACTTAAGATCGACATCAATTCATAAATAAACGAACATAAAATTAATGAAAAATTGCCTTTCATTTTAATAATCAAAATAAATTTTGTACAAAAGTGTTAAAGGTGGTTGCCTTTATAGCACTACTCTAACAATCTCCTACTTACATTAAAGCCAATCACCTTTGTATCTGATACGATAGGTGAGTACATTAGAATCAAATTTCATTTGAGGAAATGGATTAGTCAAAGTATTAGCAATGTTCTGATCTATGGGCACTCTCTCTGTAACATCCCCTCACCTAGTGTATAAGTGAATAGTGACATATGCATGCATTCACATATGCACATGCATAGTAGAT
>JANQBM010000221.1:33685247-33695404 GCA_025594535.1 Erythroxylum domingense
GTGTTCCTTCTTAATTCATATATCATTAATTTATAAAGATCAAGTTTAGATACCACCATTTTCTTTCTCCTTTTTTTATCAACATTAAAAAAGATATATGATATATAAAGCTATAAGCATCAAATAAAAAACTAATAATTTCCCTCTCTTCTTTTTCTAAAATTCTATCAGATAGGTAAAGAATACATGTAAAATTCTTATCAAATAAATAAACAATTTTCAAAATCATTTACTAAGTTGAAGATCAACACTTCTTTTCCTTAGGTTGATGCAATAATTATCTCCTTGAATATGTATGACAAGTTGATAAATGTTATCGATATGAAAATAAGCAGTTACCTGCTTTTATTTATTACCAACAATTACCTTCTTTTCTTACTCATTTAGTTCAACAATTAACTCTTTTAATATCAATTTTCTTGCTTTACTTATATGAGAGCTCTTGGTGATTTATTCTCAATTGCTAAAGATACTATTGTTATTCCATATTTGATATCTATAGATGTCACGTCATTATTCCTGTTCATTAAATACCACTTAGTATTGATATATATAAGGTAAAAAAATCAATATGTAAAGATTACAATGGGTTGAGCTTGAAAAATTCAGCTTGAGTTTGAGCTTGAACTTGAGTCTGGTCAGATTTATATGTCCAAAAGTAACTATTTATCAAAGTATAAAATTATATTGCTTTGCATGTGAAAGAAGTTTAAGTTTCATATTGGGAATCCCAAGCCTGAACATAACCTAAATTTTAAAAAAAGCTTATATCTTAGCTTAACCTAAAATCTAAAAAAGACCTGAGGTCAACCTAAAGCCTAGTCTACTTGGGTTGAGTCTATTAACTTTTAGTTGGTTGGGTTTGGACCCTTTCCATCCCTATCAATATGTTCTAGGTATTCACATGTCTTAAGCTCTTAAAGATTAATTATTAAACCTTTTCTAATCTATATCTTTTTAGTTTTACTTAATAAACATTATTGAACAATTTCTTTTTATAGGATCATAATCACCATAAAAAAAGGCGTACCATATTATAAGAATTGGAAGTGTTAATGTCATATGAGAAAGACCTACAATAATATGACCTATATGCATTTTTAGGTCTTGGTGAATGATTTTGGTGATGTAATGCTCTCTTTTCGATATTTGGGGGACTAGGAGTTTTCCTTGTGTGACTTTGAGGCCTTGAGTTAAAAAATGACATGTTTCTTAATTGAAATGTATCCTATGATGAATTGGAGCATGTGTAATATCTTGTTTAAAAAGTTGAGGTTTGTAATTATAATGAGAGTAGTGAAATTGTTGCATGCCCGATTGTGGCTTTTTTTAAAAAAATATGTTTACAAGATTTCCTTGCACAAAGTTTAACCTTATTCTTTCTTTGATGATATGTTGTCTAAGTCTAGATTTTGCACCATACATAAAGTATTAAATTTTCTTTTAACTTGGAACCTAAAAGTTGATACATGAGCATTAAAGCTTTAATGTCTATAATTGAATGTTATATGCTTATTTGATGATTTATGTAATGATTGGTCATGTAAACACTTTCTCCTTAAAAAGTTTTACTGGTATTGGATGGTGCATTTCTATAAGTGAAATCAATTTTATGCCTATCATTAAAAAGCTCCTTTCAGTTCAAAGCATGTTATTCAATTTTTTTCCACTACTAATTGTCTTTACTTTATCTACAACTAATTTTATATTGAGACATAAAGATTTTCTATTCAATTCTCCAAAGGTAAAACCTTTTAACTAATAGGAAGTGTTTCATCCTAGTTTTTCAATATATGTAAATCTACATATAAATTAGCTACTTTGGCTAAAAGTAATCAAATTGTGATAATAATCTCTGCATAAATTTCATTAGAAATTTGTATCCTATTAATATGAACTACTCAGATACCAATTATTAGTTTACATGTAGCATGCAAAAGGGGAGTAAATTTTGTGTTTATACATTTTCCTATTAAAAACTAATAAAGGAATTGCATATTCTAATGAATATTTACAACAAATTCATATAAGGTATTGATAAAACAAATACATTAATTATTAAAGAGTATAGGAAGAGAGATAAAAACCAATTTATAGTAGTTTGGTTAAACAACTATTAACCTATATCCTCTCCTCAAGATCTATTTATGAATTCAATATCATCTTCTTTAATAAGTGAAGAGGAGCTGTCATACATATGTCTTCTTTCTAATGACGAGGAACCTTTACATATCTTCATTTCCTAGGTGAAAAAAAATCCTTTATACATCTTCTTTCTGAAGATGGTGATTTATTAGCTGAGGTATGGCCTGAAGTCAACAAGTTTAAGCTATTTTTAAAATTTAAGATTTAGGTTAGGCTCACGCTTAGACTTCATGGCCTATACCTTGCTAATATTTGTATTTAAAATGACATTATGTTGTTAATTAATGGATAAAACGTAAACAGAACATCTAAAAAACACATTTACCTCATCTTCTATGATTTTCCTTATCCTAACTAAAACCTCTTCTCTTCTATGTTTTGTTTCCCTAAGTCCTCTGCCACTATCCTAGTCACTATCGTTGCCCTAAGTCCTCTCCTTCCATCGCCTTTAGCCTCCAAGTTATCTTAGATATCAACTTTGATTTTTTTTTCTTTGCATCCATTGAAGCTTTTAAATAGCTGGAAAATCTTATATCTCAATTCATATTTTCTTCTCTCCTAATTTTCATAATAAATCAATACACTTACAATAATAAAAATACCAACAATTTTTGCCTCTTCACCAAATCTCTTATTCTTATGTTTTAGCATTTAGTTCTTTTTAGATTTAGGTTTTTTCTAATTATTTTTTCATAATAAAATCAAAATTGAAACATTTTGATGGAGTTTTATAGCATAGGATTAGGAACATAGAAGAATCATTAGAAAGGAGAAGAAGTAATGCATGTGTTATGTCATGCATAACCAAAAATACTAATAAAGATGTCTAAAGAAAAATCTTATAAGATTTTGTGTATCTCTTGGGTTCAATTTAAGGTTTAAGGTACGGTTTCCTTCAATCCAATTTTATTTCTATGATTTCACTTGTTTTTGGTTTTTGTTTTTTTGATTTATATAATAATGTGTTACTTGTCTTCACTTGTTATTATCTTATGTGTGAGGATTATTGGTTATTTTGTGATATACATTTTAAAGTTTAGTTTATGTATATTTGTTATTGCTATCTAAATGTATTTTGCTTCAGGGACAAAAGGCATAACTAAGGGTTTTATAAAGTTATTATATAGAGATTTATTTCTAATTGGTGTCTAATCCCCATTCAAGTGATTCAGTCATTTTTTCTTTATTTTATCTCTAGCCCAGTTATTGTATTTGTGAGAATTTTTTTCTTACCTACATAGAAGTGTGAGAAATCATCATTTGTAGCTTTTTATTTGTTTTGTATATTTAATATTTTTGTAGTTTATTGTTTGATACTATATTCTTTTGGTTATAAAAACCAAATTTTCTTCTAGATCTTTTAAATTTTAGCACTTAAGTTGTTTTTAAATGTTTTAGTATTTCTTGATTATTGTGGGATTTTTAAGCTTACATCTTATAAATGGTCATTTCAAACTTTTAAGCTCAAACAAGCTTGAGCTTAGGCTCAGACTAAAATAAAAGAACTTGTTTGTTCTTTGTCATATGCAAAGAGGAACCTTAACAATTTAATTTCTCTTTTACATGATGTCTTTTGCTTATATATAACTCAAGATCTCATTTATTAATCACAAATCACTAAATGTTCATATCATGCTTACAAACATATGAACATAATAAAAATCTTTCCAAAGCTCCCACTAGGCCTAAAGATCTTATATAACTCATATATAGTTTATTTACACCCAAAATTAACTCAAATAATTGTGAGACATAATTTCTAGCCACATTCAACTAGCAAAACACCTACCTTTGACTAGCCTATATTTTTTTAACTAGGAGTTTAGTTAACATATCCCTTAATCTAACAAACTTCACCTGTTTTGTAAATTTTTATCCCTATGTTAGTCTAATTGAAACAAAACCCTTGAATCAGTCAAACAGTTACAAATACTAACTTTTAAAAATAATTTGTCATTAATTTTCAAAAGCATTAAAGCTTCTTATTTTGATTAAAAATTGATTCAAAACTATTTCAAAAGTTTACTTAACTTTGTTTAAAGATCAAGATATTTTATTTAAAGCTAAAACAAAATTCATTTTGAATGTGAAAGGATTTAGTTATTATGTCTTACATATAAATAATCATGTAATAATTGAGTTTCTAATTCATTTAAATAACTAAGACAAGATTAAAGTGGTTGTTAGACATATTGTTACTTCATTATTTCTTGTTCTTGGTTTTTTAATTTAATTTCCTTGAAACTCTTTTAAATTGTAGTTGGTATTCCATTTTGCTCATTTTTATTCTTTGATCACTTTATCCTTCATTCAACTTGTTCTTATTACCTTTTGCATGAATTTTTAATAAATTGACTTACTAATATTACCAAAACTAAAAACATTAATAGTAAGTTATTTTAAAATCATTAGAAGTTTGAGTTAGAACTTTACTTGATGTAATAGAATGGTTCAGAAAAATTGGTCATTTTTACCTTTTTATTACAACATTTGATAATTAATACATGTGTATAATTTAAAGTGATCAAATCTTGAACTTTGGACTCTAGATTTAATTTTTTTAAAAGACTACACAATAAAGGTATTATACATTTTATCATTAACTTAAAATGAAGATTATCTACATACGCATATAAATAGGAGATTAAAGTCTAAACTGTAGATTCATATTTCTGTTCAAAAGTCTATAAATGACATTTTTGACTAAAAGAACATGTAAGTAACAACTTTACCTTATATCTTATATAAAGCTTAAACTTTTTCCTTTGTCAGTTATCCCCCTTTTTGACTTAAATTTTAGAATTTAAATGGTAATTCAACAGAGGAAGTTAAAGATATCCATATCAGGCCTAAAGCAGATAAATCAAACCTAAAGTTTTCAACATTCATGATTCACACACACACACACACACACACACATATATATATATTACTAGTTTGATATATGCCTTAGATGTTGCAAAAAGTAGTTATAGATGCCCTGATCAAGTTTAGTTAAGATAATTAAGTTGACTTGATTATAGATGTTAATTTTATTCAAAATAAAACTTAAAGAAGTTAAGAAATGTTGATGATAAAAGGACTCTAATTGAAGATATGGTCTACAACTGAAAACATATTTTCTAATAATAGTTACAAATTATTGTTGCATTATTTTATGCAAGTCTTGTTGTTATCTTAGTTATTAATTCAAATGCAATAACTAGTATCAAAGCCCTCTTCTTGAGGGATCTGTATTGTAAATTGAGAGCTAACTATTAGTGTTTCAAATAAAATACAATTATTTTCTAACTCATATTACTAGAGTTTTGCATGAGTATTTTTCATTAACATTAAATAAAAATATTACTGGCGTGAATGGCTTCAAAAAGTTTCACACCAATTATACCTCTAACATTCACTAGTGAAAATTATCAGTTAAGGGTTGTTAAGATGACTGCTTCTTTGTAGTCTTGTGATCCTTCAAAAGTAATAGTAGAGGAGTTAGAAAACCTACCATTCTTTGAAAATCATAGAATACAAAAAATCAAGGATCATCAAAAGAGATCCTTAAAAAAGTTTAAAGCTAAAACTTGCCTTTTTTCAGCTATGTTTAAAATTTAAAGCTAACACTTGCCTTTTTTCAGGTATTTTTAAAATTTTATTTCTTAAGATCATAATTTTGGAAACATCTTTTCAAATATAGGAATATCTTATATATGATTTTATGATAATGTAAGAATAAGAATATATGAATCTTAAATCTTGAATCTCAAGGAAGAATTTAAGTTAAAAAAGAAGAAAGACTTCTAAGACTTCCAAAGAGTATGGAAATAGATTGCTAGAGGTTATCAACAAGCTTATGCTTTTTGGAGATGTTATGCATAATAGCAGAGTAGTCAAGAAGCTTTTTGCCATTCTACCTAAAAGATTTAAAGTCAAGATTTATGTGTTAGAGAAATTTAAAGACCTTTTAGAAATTATATTGGCAAAGCTTCTTAATATTATGGAAGCTCATGAATAAAGAAGGTATATTAAAGAAAATGGCACTTTTAAAGCTTCCATGCAAACCAAACTTTAAACTCGTGATTTTAGTAAAGAAAAAGGGAAAAAGTAGAGGAAAACCAAGGCAATTTAGGTGTAGATGCTATCAATATTAGAACTTCTAAAACAAACATTAGTGATGTAGGTAGCAGTAGAGCAAGCAAAGAAAAAGGTGTTAATCATTCCCTTTGTCAACACTATACTTAGTTTCAGTTTTAAAACAAACCTAATGTAAAGTGAAATAAGTGCAACTAAATAGGTCACTTGTACATGATTTAAAGAAATAAAGGGAACTAATAGGTTTAAAGAGAGGATAAACAATTATTTGTGGCTTCATTTTATGCAAGCAGCAACCAAGGTGAAACATGGCTAGTAGACAATATATATATATATATGTCGACCCCCCGGTAGTCTTATAAATTGGTATAAAGGTCCTCATGATCTATGGGGGTTCGCAGTTAATCATTCACCAACTTTAGGATAACTAAGGATTATCCGAAGAAAGGTAGTTTAATTGACGTTAGTCTTTGACCCATGAGTTAGCTTTCTGTGGTTAAGGCTTCAAAGCTATGTTCTGTAGATTGGTTGCTTTCTCATAGTGGGGATAGTGTTTTATACGATAGAAGAGTAGAGAAGTCTTGGTTAATTTAGAACTTAGGCAAGAAGAGAGGTTCAAGTCTTTAAGTTATTGGCTGGAAGAGAGTTGTTGACCTTAACGCTTTGGCTCTTTTGGGTGGAGTAAGAATCTTTCTTTATGAACAGGCACAGTTATCGATGGTATCCATTCAACCTTTGATTTGCTCTTTGTTAGTGGAGGTAGATTGACTTACACGTCAATTATGAACTCAGCCCCTGAACTATCGAAGATAGATTGCGTAACTCGATCTAAGATATATATATATATATATAGGAATGATTCTTGGGCATAAGTCATGCGTTTAGTCTCTAGGAGGGTAGTACCTTGTAACTGCAAAAACTGTACTTTCTACTTGCCTAAATCTACCCTTTCCCGTACAAGCTTTGAAGAAAAAGGATATTTACCAACACTACTGAAAGAGCTTGACTTTGGAAAGAGTTTGAATTGCAACATAACCTTTTATATATATATGTGTGCAATTCAAACTCTTTCTAAAGTCAAAGTGATTATTGATATACATTATGTTCCAAAAATTTATGAAAATTTTCTCAATGTTGGTTAATTACTTGAGAAAGATTTTAAACTACATTTTGAGTTCATGACATGTGTGATTAAAGATACAAAAAGGCTAGAATTCTTTATTTTAAAATAAAGGAAAATAGTTTATCACTTGATAACAACTTGCATATTAAGCTCCTATAAAAACCACTATACTTTGGCATAAAAAGTTGGGATTTTACTATCATTTTACTATCCTTTCAAGGTAGAAACTTGAATTGGTGAAAGGCATAGATCCATTGGAAGAAAGCATCTCAAGTTGCAAAGCTTGTCAGCTTGACAAGTAGGCAAGGAAACTCTTTACACAACAAGCTTTGAGGGCCTCACGTAAGCTTCATTTTGTATATACTAAGCTTTAAGGGCCTTATAATACATTATCTCTTAAAGGCAGTAAGTATTATATTACCTTTATTGATGATTGTCAAAATATGTTGGATTTTCTTTCTTATGTTCAAATCTAAAGTAGTTATTTTGTTTTGATGATTCAAAATTTGGTTAGAAAATCAAAGTTATTGCAAGAGAATGGTGTTGAGGTTTAATAACAAAAATGAATATGCCTTAAAACAATTTAAAAAATTTTATGAAGAGGCTAGAATTGATCATTAACTTTTTGCTCCTTACTCTTTGTAACAAAGCAAACTTAGTGAAAGGAAAAATCCATCATAAAGATTTTATGTATGTGAAGAATTTGTTGCATAAGAAGAATTTGCCTAAAAGATTTTAGGTAGAGGTCACCAATACTACTATTTTCTGTTAAACAAATTACTAGCTATAGCACATCATAATCAGACACCTTATGAAGTATGGTTTGGTTAAAACATTCCTTATCCAATTTAAAAGTGTTTAATTATTTGTGTTTCTTTTATATTCCTCAACTTAAGAGAGACAAAATAGATAAAAATTTTGATTTGATATTTTAATAGTCTTTTAATGATAACTCCAAGGGCTCCAGAATATTTCATCCTCAAATATAAAATATTAGAAGAAATATTGTACTCCTGAGGAAGAGTAGTAAGATTGGAAAATACATAGTGATGATCAATATTTTAGTGGACTAATCTTGATGATGAAGATGATGATGAGCAACTAATCAAAGGCACTAGATTGCTTTATAATATTTATACAAGATTCAATTGTAATACTAAACCAACAATTGTTGAAGATCAATGTAAGAGCACAATAGTTTTTTGCCATGGAGGAAACCTTCCAACGACCAAAAAAATCAAAAATTAGTGTCTTATTAAACCATCTCAAAATAAAATGGTTATTAGGATAAACTGGTCTTAAGGAATAAGTTTATTATTGATAGATCAGTAAATAAACATAAAGCAAGGCTTGTAATGAAAGGTTATGTACAAGTCTTTCATGTGAAATTTTTTAAAACCTTAACTCATGTGACAAGACTTGAAACTATCCATTTATTATTATTATTTTTGCATAAAAGGTTAGAAAATATTTTAACTTGATGTAAAGTCAAGATTTTTAATTGTTTATCAAAAGAAGAAATATGTATTGAGCATTATGAAGGCTTTATTATAAAAAGATAAGAGGAGAACGTGCATTTGCTAAAGAAGACATTTTATAGCCTCAAGCAAGCGCAAAAGCTCTGGGGTAGTTGTATGGATGAGTACCTATTTAGCTTAAAATTTGTTGAAGTCTAACTGAAGAAACATTTTATGTGAAATAAGAAGGTACTAGTTTAATTTTTATCTCAGTTTATATTTATGATCTTTTGGTCGCAACAATTAGGAGTTTGTTGGTGTTTTTTAGTTCAAATGATGAAGGAATTTGACATGACTAACTTTATATTAATGTCTTAATTTCTTAGTTTGAAAGTAAGGCAATAAAAAAATCTTAAATAGTTAATACAAATAGAACTACAAAATCTTGAAATTTTTTCAAATAAAGGATTGTAAATATATTAACACTTTTATGCAGCCTACAGTCAAGAATTTCAAGGTTGAGAATCACAACAAAAACTTAATTAGATGTCTCGTATACCTCACTACTTCCAATCTTAATATTGCATAAGATGTAAACTTTTCTTTGTCTAAGTTTATACATTTATGAATGTGAAAAACATATGAATGTTTTTAAATATGTAATCAGACGTAACAAGGAAACAATTGATTATGGTGTTAAGCATGTAAATTATCAAAATTTTAAGTTAAGAGGTTTTTTTACAACAATTGAGCAGGTTTGATTGAAGATATGAAAAGTATAATTTAGTGTTACTTCAATCTTTAGTTCATGTGTAACTAACTTATGTTTCAAAAAAATAAGAAATCGTATTTTAAAGCTTTTTTTAGTAACTACAACACAAAATTATGCAATATGAAAAAATATGGAGGGTGTTTGACTTTGGTATAATAAGAATCAGTATAGATTTTTATTAATGATCAAGCAATCGTATTAATCTTTTCCAATTCAGTATTTTCCTTGACAAGGTAAAACATTATAAGATTAAATTTTATTTTTTAGAGATATTTAGAAAGAAGGAAAAGTTTCCTTGATATTTTGTACAACTTAGAAATAAGTAATTAACATTTTTCACAAAAGCTAGGAATGTTCAAAATATGCTTTAGACGCTAACATAGTTACAGTTCCCCAAATATTAAAGTAATTGAGTTGACTTAACAGATATCAATTGTGTTCAAAATAAAACTTGAAAGAGTCAAGAAACGTGTCTGATAGTAAGACTCTAGTTGAAAGCATAGATAAGACTTATTTTTTTTAGGAACAATTAATTAAGTATGTTTACATTAGTTTATGCAATTCTCTTTTGTTATCTTAG